>JBBPBX010034607.1:0-32528 GCA_038048925.1 Garcialebias charrua
ACATATACTGAAAATTGCAACATTTACTCACCTGGACATAGAATCCACTTTGCCCATTGGTTAGAATGAGGTACCGGTACTTCTCATCTTCTAAGCATCTGATGTCACAATTTGGCCAACACCGAAACTGTGCAAATGACATGGAGCTATTTAGAGGACATTTAATCTCTAGGAGCTGCACAGAGTCCAAAATACCATCCAGGCTTATTACAAACTAAATACAGTAGGTGCATCCTATCATTGCAAAACACAATTAAATTAACTAATAAAAATAAAACAATTAGTATCAGCATTTATTCCACAGTATTGCAGCAGTGTGGCTGCATGACCTGCTTGTATTACACCTGATGTTTAAACTAACAGCCAGGCTCGGTGATGGAGGACTTTAAGGCTTTGGCTGAGCTCTGTCTGTGCTATCTAAAAAAGCTAAGTCTGGTCCTCTGGACATTCAAAAAACAAAGCAACAACAACAACAACAAAAACTGTTGAAACGTTTCGTCTTTCGTCCGAAAGACTTCCGGACGAAAGACGAAACGTTTCTACAGTTTTTTTTTTGTTGCTTTGTGTTGTTTTTTGAATGTCCAGAGGACCAGACTTAGCTTTTTTTTTTTTTTTTCTACCTGGATTATTGAGCAGGCATCAGGGTATCTGTCTGTGCTAATTTAAGATAAATAAGATTGTGTTCCACCTCTTTTAATAAAACGTGCCCAACGTTAGTACTGTAGATACTAAACCTCAGAGCTTTTCAGGTTGTTTTCGGGTTATTCATTGCTTCACCGTAATGTGCTGATATAAACTAGCTAAATATGCTAGTAGAAGTAATCTGCACAGGCACTTCTTCAGGTCGCCCCCATCCCTCCCTCGTCTGCAGCGGAATGATGATCTTTTTCTCTCTCTCTCTCTAAAATAAACTAAAAACATTTAGCCCTGGCAAACTGCTTTGGTTTCATATTTGATAAGTTACAAACTAAAATAAACAACAAGAGTCAATTTTGTTTAAGTTACTTTAGTTAGTGTAATGATTGAATGAATTATGTTTGTCCACTAGATGGCAAGCATGAGTTTATGTGAATGCATAAATGTAAAGAAAAGAACAACAGAAGTAGATAATTAAGGAGAGACACCTGTGAGCAACCTGTGTGAGCAGCTTCACAAAAGATACTATAATAAAAGTGTCTGGAAGATACACAACGTCTGGTTAATTTCAAACACAAATATAACATGGTGTCAGAAGTGAACTGAGTGGCAGCCATGGACCTGAAACCACCGGAGAGCTTGAAGCTGTCGGGAAACGTGGATGAAAATTGGCGTGCCTTCAAACAACGTTTTCAACTATATGTTGCTGCAATGGGTTTGGAGACAAAGCCGGATGCCAGAAAGGTAGCAATGTTGCTGACCATAGCAGGAGCACAGGCTTTGGAAGTCTACAACACTTTTGTGTTTGATGACCCAGAAGACAAAGAAAAGTTGGATGTTGTGCTGAGTAAATTTGATGCTCACTGTTCTCCCAAGAAGAATGAATGCTATGAGAGATATGTGTTTCGTTCCCGAATGCAGACCCAGCATGAACCCTTTGATAACTTTCTGACAGATTTGAAAGTGAAGGCTCAGTCGTGCAATTTTGGTCTGCTAAAGGACTCGATGATCAGAGACCAGATCGTCTTTGGTGTGCGTGATGGAAAGCTCAGAGAGAGACTGCTGAGAGAAGTGGAACTGACCCTGGAAACAGCTGTAAAGATGTGTCGGGCAAGTGAACTGTCTCTGCAGCAAGTGAGGACTTTTTCTGAACTTTCAACAGGACCGACTTCACAGTTCAGTGATGGTGCTGCAGCAGTTGGAGCGGTGTCCTGCCAGAAGAAACAACATGCACAAATGAGGCAGCTGCAAGAGGATTGCATTATCAGCTGTAAGCGCTGTGGGACACGGCATAATGTGAGACAATGTCCTGCTTACGGTAAGCAGTGTTTGAATTGCCGTGGATAGACTTAATAAGGTATTATTAAGTCTCAAACATATATGAACTTTCTTGTCTCAAACATATATAAAAAAAATCCTTCTGTTATTTCAATTGAAACTGTCTGCACAAAATACTGAACAAAATACAACACAAAAAGTAAATTACAAGTGCAGTAATCCACCCCCAAAAATAAAAAAATGTATGTTTTGTGAATGTTTGATATACCACTGTGTCTGCTTGATTGAACTCAGCCTCCTTGATGTGATGACAATTTCAGGATAGGAATCTGAGGTATCATCCACTTCTGTAAAAATAAACAACTGATCATATAGATACTGTGGAGGCGTCTTTCAGTAGATTGAAACAAGTTAAAATACTTTATTTAATGTTTACATCCACTCACCTCATTTAAAATGTGTTTTACGGCAAATAAACAATGTAATTCTGGAATATTGCCTTCCTGGTTCCCTTTTATAATGAGCCAGTTTGAATGGTCTTTCTGATCCAGGCACAGTGACTTCCTCTGAGCAGTCTGGATACAACAGGATGTACGGTCCTTCTTGTATGTCCTTGTTAAACCTTCTCATTTTCTGGACACCTTGTTGCAGTATCTCGGGTGCTCCTACCTCTGGGTCTACAAATAACAGGACCATTTTCCCTCTTAGAGGTTTTAAACCAGTCCCACTTGGCACCATCAAGCCAATGTTTATCTGTGACAAAGATGAGAGCAATTTAATAAGCAATTAATAGTTAATTAATTAATAAGCAATTTAATAACACGTATAAGAGGTAGAAAAAAATCAATAAATAAACACGATACATACATATGTGTTTCTCTATGGTCTAATTTGTGCTTGTGCTAGTACAGTTTGACAGTCAGCGAGTCAGGTGAGCACTGTTACCTGCACATTTTTTCCTTTATGTTTTCCTCTCGGACCGTAGTTAAAATCCTGACGCTCTTTGGACTTGGAGCTTCGGTACTCTTTGAAACATTTATATGATGGGCCAGGTTGTTCTGCTGAAATTAAAAAAGGTCGGTCTCAAAAATCAAAATGAGGTAACCAATAGCGCTAATATGTTTTATTCACAGGCTAATTAAAAAAGCTAACATTACGCTGCACTTACGGTACTTTGTTTAGCATTGTCCGGTTGTTGAGATGTCCCCTCTCCTGCATCCATCTGCTCTGTGCCATTTAAAAACTCCAAGGATCGACCGCACGAAATACAAAACAGCTTAATAAACTTATAGGTGTCCCACAGAACGGGCAAAACGTGACTCGACTGTCGTCCATCTTGGGTCAAAATGACCGCTTCCGGTTCATCACTTCCGGGTCATCACTTCCGGGTCAGCCTCGTTAGGACATTCCCTTTCCGTGTGATTCTCTCGTTTGCTAAAGTGTTTCAGAAAATGTTAATTTGTTTCAGAAAATGTTAATTTGTTTCAGAAAATGTTAATTTGTTTCAGAAAATGTTAAAGTGTTTCAGAAAATGTTAATTTGTTTCAGAAAATGTTAATTTGTTTCAGAAAATGTTAAAGTGTTTCAGAAAATGTTAATTTGTTTCAGAAAATGTTAATTTGTTTCAGAAAATGTTAAAGTGTTTCAGAAAATGTTAATTTGTTTCAGAAAATGTTAATTTGTTTCAGAAAATGTTAAAGTGTTTCAGAAAATGTTAATTTGTTTCAGAAAATGTTAATTTGTTTCAGAAAATGTTAAAGTGTTTCAGAAAATGTTAATTTGTTTCAGAAAATGTTAAATTGTTTCAGAAAATGTTAATTTGTTTCAGAAAATGTTAATTTGTTTCAGAAAATGTTAAAGTGTTTCAGAATTTGTTAATTTGTTTCAGAAAATGTTAATTTGTTTCAGAAAATGTTAAAGTGTTTCAGAATTTGTTAATTTGTTTCAGAACTATTTGTTAAAGTGTTTAGCCTTATTTGTTAATGTGTTTTGCACCTCAGGGCCACCGTAGGGAAACACGTGGTATACAAGAATCTTTAGGATTACCAGTAAGATTCAGAAGTCTTTTAAAACCGGATGCTATTCCTACTATTTTTAAAAGAAAATCTACAGAAGAAAGTGCCACAGCTACCACGTCAAAACAACGCAGGAAAGCTACCGTCGGAAAACTGTCCAGGAGATGAGTCTTTGTGCAAACATAATCGGAGCTGTGTAGCGTTTTAGATTATAAACTATATGTTTAACCATGGGCTGTTGGTACGGCTGCTGCTGTCCCCACATCTGTTGTCTGTGGATACAGGTGCGCGCCCAATGTCCCATTCTCCCGCAAACGAAACAGGCACCCCTCTGCTGCCCCCCTTGTGGAGCCCCTGTGTTCCAGGTTCCCCCTCGCCCTCTCTGGCCACCTGCCCAACCACGTCCAGCTCCTCTTGCTGGATGTCCACCTCTGCCTCGCGGGCCAGGAGTTTCAGACCACTGTTGCATAGCAACCACCCCAGGGGCGTCTACTGCCCCTCCTGTTTCTTTAGAGTTAGCTGGTACTTCTTGTACCACTAATTGTTTTTTCTCTTTTGCTTTTTCATTAACTGTTTGTCTGACACTTGAGAGCTGGAGTTTAATTAATTGATTCTTTGCAACCTCTAATTCGGCTGCCTCTTTATCCTCCTGTTTTTTAACATACTTCAAACGATGTACGACATGTTTCTCCCATCGGTCTGGTGTGGCCGTGATCATGTCTGGATTTTTCTCCATCTCATCGACCACCTCAGCTGGGAGTCCGTCAAGAACCGCTTTTCTGAAATATGGCCGCTGCTGAAGGCTTCGTGCCCGCTCCCCTGTGACCTTCTCCCAAGTCTCTTTACATTCCTGCATGAATGTATACGGATCAATTTTTCTGTCCCACTGAAACTCAGGGACTTGTTCCCCCACTGGCAGAGGGTACAGCGCTTTTATAATTGGACCAATATCCATATATACCTCATCTAAAGGAGTATCATCAGGAACCTCTGCGATCCTGCATCGGTACCCTCTGAACCGTACCTCCGAATTCAGGTATGTTTGGAACGTGTTTGTGTTAGCGCAGCGTGCAAATGTGGCATTTAGATCTCCCACTGACAACTTGACCCCTACAGTCAGAGAATTAAATCGATCCAACCATCTCGCCGCGCCATCCACCAAATCCGGCAGTTTCGAAACGAGAGAATCCACATCGCGTATGTTATAAGGCTTATACCTGGTCACCTGACCTAATGGACCCCTTGTGGTCATCAACGGCAGCTGAGTTGCCTTATATAGCCTTTCACTTAACTGCTTCGTCTCATCTTGCCCCTCTCTAAGTGGGGGGTACGCCTGTGCGCCCGAATATCCTATCTCTGATCTAGTGTACCAGTCATCCTCTGTCCTGCTCGGCGGCTCACCTCCTGGACTGTCTGGGCGTGTGTGTGGTCTCCCTCTCACCAGCTCATCTTCTGACTCTGCCACGGTGCCTGACACTGACCCTTTAAAGAAGAACTTTTTCTTCCTCTCAGCCTGCGGATCCCCTGCATGTTTGCTCCTCTCTGCATGCTTGCTACCTGCTTTGGATGGGCCGTAACACCCCCTCCCCATTTCTTCCTCGTAGCGTCTCTCAGCTCGACTCTCTTCCTCTCTGTCATACCCACGTGGACGTGGAGACAATGAGCCTGGCCATTCCCTATCTCTTCTCTCATCAGCATAACTGACTTCCCGGTCAAACTCACTCTGGAGATGTTGTGCTCTCTGACCTCTCATTCTCTGCTCCATGGTTCCACCAGGCCGGACGTGCTCCTCATCCTCAGTGTCATCCTCCTCACCCCTCCTCGCACCCCTCTTTCTTTCAAACAGGGGGCACTGGCTTGCTGATGGGGCAGGTGGGGCGGTGGCCTTGACCACGTATGGAGGTGGTGTCGTTTTTTCCTCTATTTTTGTGCAACTGTTTGTCTCACCAACATTTTGTACGCTCTGAGATAACAAAGCTAACTGCTCGTACACCTCCACCAGTTGCTTCTGTTGTTGTTGACCCTTATTAAGCTTGCTACGCTCCCAAAATGATGTACTGATTGTTTGTTTAGTTTCTATATCATCAAGCAATTTTTTCTGCTCTTTCACCTTCGTCCAAACTAATTGTGTCAGGTTTTCTGTCGATTTTTCTGAATTTTCTGCTGCTTTCACAATTTGTATAATTAAAGCATTCAATTGTTTCGACTTCGCTGGATCAGCAGCATGTATTATGTCTATCACCGCCTGAACTCTGATCAATTGTTCATGGACAGATTCATTTTGACAGTTCGGTTCATCCTTAATGTGCTCCATGACTGGTTTCATACACAACATTCACTCAAAAGCTTTATTTTTCCCACAGTCGTTCCTCTCCCTCAGTAAAAAAATCTAAAAAGTCAGAGGTGCTCCTCTGGGTTCAGGCCTTTAATTCTGTGTTAAACAACAGCTCCCTCTGCTGGCCGAGTCATGGCAACACCACACATCAGTCACATACAGAACACTTTCAACACACACATCTGAGTCGACACAAACATTTATCAGACTATTAAAAATTCCTAATTTGAAACTAATTGAGATCTCTTTCCCCCTAAATTAATGATTCACATTAAAAATTTAAAGAAATGCGACGCAAAGTATTTTAAAACAAATTAAACATAAGCCCTAAGTGGCATCAATGAGCTTCCGTATTTCTGCAACCCTCTTCGGCTGCTTCTCTTTTTTCTTTTCCTACAGACCCCTTTGGGTCACGTCCCAGAGCGGATCCACTGTGCTAAGTCCGCAAGTTTTAACGCAAGGCACTCTGGGAACTGTAGTTTTTCACCTCAGCGTGAACTTCCGGCGACCTCAACGTCGCTAGACTTCGGCTGCGTCCGACCCAAGAAACAAGCGGCGGTTGTTTTTTCTCCCCATGCGCGGTCATGGAACAAGTCGAACAACCTCTTCCCAGCTACTCAAAGAATCGGACGCCCCGGAAACGCTTTTCTAAACTAGACAGTGAAACAAGTCTTCGTGACTCCCCCTCCTCACGCGGACGAACGAATCCACCCCACGTGACCCACGACCGGCTGCTCACGGCCTACGTAGAAAGCGTGTATTCCCCAAAAGTAAGTAATTTGAACCTCAACGTTCGATCACCTCGTCGTGAACTTTGAACCTCAGCGTTCGATCACCTCGTCGTGAACTTTAATCAGATGTGTGCGCGCGCCACACACACTCCTCGGCCGCTCTCGGACGGAGGAGGGGTCGTAACCCACTGCTCCCGAACCGAGCCGAACCGGCCCCCCTTGTCTGCTTAAACTGAAAACGTATCTGTGTACCACTTTTAACCAACCAAATTATTTATTTAACTTAACCAAGAGTCCTTATCCGATAGACTCCCGTGTACTTCAGTGCAGTAAATTTGGATATTAGGCCAAATTGTTGTTTTGAGTATTTCAGGGTGTCAACTTACCTCTCTGTTGTTCTAGGGCCCACTGCACTGTCAGTCACGAAGTTCTGCTCGGCTTTTCACAGGTCACCTGGGTCAGATCACGTCGGCTGGTCACCAGAACTGAAGGAATTTCAGTTTGGGTGTTCAAATGAGCCAGGCGTCTCTTGAAGCAAATAGATTTATTGAAAAGATACAGGTTAACAGGATTTAAGCAGACAATCAATTGATCAATATGCATACGATCGGATGATTCGTTGAACAGACCTTCTCGCTCGAAAAGTCCCCCAAGGAATGTCAGCTTGCTGCTCTGGTGCGCGATATCATAAAATGTTTTGAACTTCTTATTGGTCAGAGGAGCTGCTATCAGTAGTTGCTAAGGCAACTGAGATTTATAGGGTGCTCAAGGTCTTCTTCTTGACTGACCTGATTGTGTGTGCCTCTTTGTTTGAGCCTAAGTTTTTAGAAGAGTTTAGATTCAAACTAGTTTCCTTCGACCTTTATGTTTCACCTGTTGCACCTTTGAAGTGGCACCTTCTGTGTCATGAACTAAGTGTCTGTGTTTATACTAAAGATGTACCTGTTCTTTCAGTCAGATCCTGTGTCTGCTTTGCCCTTCCTCGCTGTGGGGGGAAAGGGCAGATGTCGGCCTGAGAGTTGCTTCGAGCTGCAGGTCTGCTCAAACTGCACACCGGTAAGATTAAAGTTTGCACAGTGCATTTAAGCATCTAACATGGTTGTATTATAACCTTTGATTACATGAAACACATTTGTGAACCTTTGATTACTTGAAATATAGTTATGTATGAATATACCTTTGTGATTACATGAAATATAGTTATGCATAATACGTATATAATGGTGCTTTCTTCTTCACTACCCTGTATATAACATCCGAACACTAGGACGTTGGGGTAGACTGCCCTCGGTCCACAGCATCGTAGGGATTATTCTGCCCTCGATAGTTGCTGTTCCTATGAATTCGGTGAACAACTAAATATTTTCCCAGTTACTATTTACCTACACCTCAGAACTCTGTTTCACCCTTATACTAGGCTTATATTAGGCTTAGTGTATTACTAGTTGATGTTTTTCTTAGTTAGTTCTCGATGTTATTACTGTTTTTCTCTTTCATTTGTTGTTGGATGTAACTGGGACCTCGTGTACATAATCTCGTTTTCATCTCATGTACCANAAATATTTTCCCAGTTACTATTTACCCACACCTCAGAACTCTATGTTTCACACTTATCTACAAACTACTGTACACAGGTCTATGTTTCACACTTATACATACAAACTACACAGGTCTATGTTTCACACTTATACCTACAAACTACACAGGTCTATGTTTCACACTTATACATACAAACTACACAGGTCTATGTTTCACACTTATACATACAAACTACACAGGTCAACTTCACTTTATCCTTTTTTTTTTTTTGTCATTAAGTGTCTCGGTACCTTAGAGGGATTCTGATTACCCTTCCCCTGGAAGTCACCTGTGAACCTTGTGGAGTTGAGCGCTCCACCTCTGGACCCATGTGTCTCTGGTCAGGAGTTCTGGTCGCAGAATCAGCACCGTCTTCAGGTGGAAAGCTACTGTTCAGTGTCACTGGAGAATCAGGTGGTTGTAGCTGATCTGGTTGATCTGTGGGAAGTGGGACAGCTTGCAGATGTCTCCGGTTCCGTCTTAATACAGCTCCATTCTCCGTTTCCACCATATACGACCTTGGCTCATGGCATTTGCCGATGACCTTTGCTGGGGTTTTCCAACTCTTTTCACCATCCAGTTTTATCCTGACGTCCTGTCCCGGTTGTAGTGCAGGAAGTGGTTGTGCAGAATGATGGCGATCATGGAAGAACCTGTAGGTTTCCTTTGTCTGTCTGTCCTTTTGTTGAATCTCATGTCTGTCCACTGGAGCAGCTTTCAACTTGCTCTCCAGCATTGGAAGTGTGGTTCTGATTTCTCTTCCCGTCATCAGTAGTGCAGGGCTCACACCTGTAGCAGCACTAGGTGTTGCTCTGTAGCACATCAGGGCCAGATGGGGGTCAGGCTGCTTCAAAATGTTCTTTGCAGTCTGAACCGCTCGTTCGGCAGCACCGTTCGCCTGAGGGTAGTGGGGGCTGGAAGTTGCGTGCACAAATCCATACTCTCTGGAAAAGTCCTGGAAGTCACTGGATGTAAATTGAGTTGCATTATCACTCACCAGTTCCAGTGGAATTCCCCACCTCACGAACATGCTCTTGAGTCGACTAATGACTTCACGACTCGATGTGGAAGACAAACGAACTATTTCAATGTCTCTGGAATAATAGTCCGTTACAATGAGATAATTCTTACTCTCATGCTCGCACAGATCTGCTGCTATGCGCTGCCAGGGCCCCCCTGGTAGAGTAGAAGTCAGGAGAGGTTCGTGCCTCTGTGTTGGTTTGTGTTCGATGCAGAATTTACATGTTGACACAATCTGTTTAATCTCAGCACTGATGCCCGGCCACCACACTGCCATCCTGGCGCGTGCTCGGCACCGTGTTAGTCCTTGATGTCCTTTGTGTATCTCTGACAGCACCTCAGCTCTCTGCGCAGAAGGAATGACCAGCCGGTCCTCGAATAACACCAAACCATCAGCTTCTGAGAGATGTGCTCGTGCTGAATGGTAACGATGAAGAGATGAGTTCATCGCTGTTCTTGGCGGCCATCCGTTCCTGATGAACTTTATAATCTGCTGCAGTTCATGATCGTGCTGAGTTGCCTCACGGATCCTTGAGAGTCTTTGAGATGAGACTGGTGCATTCACCATAACTGATTCAACATGTGCCTGTACAATGTGATCTGTAGTCTCATCACTCACATGTCTCTGTGGCCTCCTGGATAGGGTGTCGGCTACTACCAACTGTTTGCCTGGAACGTGCTCTGCTTCCACGTTGAATCTTAAAAGCCGCATCAGGAGTCTCTGGCACCTTGGAGGGGCTTTGTCCAGGTCATAAGTGTTTATGAGTGGTACAAGTGGTTTGTGGTCTGTTTGCAGAACGAAACTGTCCATTCCTTGAACGTAGCGTGCAAATCGCTCACACGCCCACACACCTGCTAAACACTCCTTTTCGATTTGAGAGTATCTTCTCTCAGCATCAGACAGCGTGCGGGAGCAGAATGCCACGGGCTTTAATCCATCCTCGTGTTCTTGTAGTAGAGCTGCTCCTAAGCCGTAGCTGCTTGCATCTGCGCTGATAACAGTTTTTCTACTTGCATCATAATATGCAAGAGCTGGGGCTGACACCAACATGGCTTTAACAGCTTTAAACGCCTGTTCTTGTGTGTCGTCCCATACCCACTTGTTCTCTCGTCGTAGCAGACTGGTGATCGGGTGTAGCTTGGTGGAGAGGTCTGGCAGGAATCTCCCCACATAGTTAATCAGGCCCAGGACCTGACGGAGCTCCTCCACATTTGTGGGACTCTGCATCTTTGTGATGGCTTCCACTTTCGTCGGGTCTGGTTTTATTCCTTCACCGCTGATGATGTGACCAAAGTAACGAGTTTCTGCTTTGCTGAAATGACACTTTGCTTTGTTCAGCTTCAAGCCGCTGTTTTTGATGGTTTTCAAAACTGCATTCAGGTGGTTGTCATGTTCCTCTTTAGTCTGTCCATAAACAAGGATGTCGTCCATGACTACGACAACACCTTCATGGTCACTTAACAGTGTGGACAACTGTCTTTGAAAGATTTCTGGGGCTGACGTGATACCAAAAGGTAACCGCTTATAACAGAATCTACCACTGGGGGTTATAAATGTTGTCAGTTTTCTGCTCTCTGCATCCAGAGGGATCTGCCAGAAACCACATGACGCGTCTAAGGTTGAAAACACCTTAGCTCCTGCCAGCTTTGGGGCAATGTCCTCCAAAGTTGGTAAAATATAACGCTCTCTTTTCACTGCTTTGTTTAAGCGTTTTAGATCCACACAAATTCTTACTTGGCCGCTGTTTTTCTTTTCAACAGGAACCATTGGGGCGCACCAATCAGTAGGCTCAGTAACCTCTTCTATGACGCCCAAATCTAGCATTCTTTTCAGTTCTGCCTCAACCTTAGAAAGGAGAGGAAATGGGACGCGTCGTGGCGTTGTCAGGCTGTAGGGCTCTGCATCTGCTCTCAGTTCTATTTTTACCGGGTTGCATTTTAGCAGGCCTATTTCTCCAAAAACATCCTCTAAGAGGTCTGTATTAATATTATTAATTCTCCTGACTAAACCCATCTTCCTAGCTACACTACCTCCCAACAGGTTATGAGCATAGGGTCCCTTTATGACTGTGACCCAGAAACTGTATTTCTGTCCTTTAAACTGACTTGTGGCCATAAACCTGCCTACACAGTGGACTTCACCTCCAGGGCTGGTGACCAGTGGCATTTTAGCTTCTGTGACTAATCTTGGGCTATTTGGCAGTCTATTAAATGTAGTCAGCGACATCACTGTTATATCTGCACCTGTGTCGATTTTAAATCTGACCGTACAGCCATTTATAGGTAATTCTACAAGCCACTCACTTTCTGAATCTGGCTGCTCTATTATAGCTGGCTTTACATTAGTTACTGCTCCAAGAAAAATCATGTCGTCACTCTCTACTGAATTGTTAGAAACTACTGTCACCTCTTTCAGCATTTTTGATTTGCAGACTATTTCAAAATGTCCCAATTTATTGCATTTATGGCACCTCTTGTTCTTTGCTGGGCATGGCTGCATTTTTCCATGTTGTCTATTACAGCGTGAACATGTGAAGGGGTCTTTGGGCTCACTGGGCTCCGGTTTTCGCCTCCATCTTGCGTCGTTGTCGCTCTTTGATGTTTTAAAATGGCGTCCCCCTTGACTCATTGCGTCGACCATGTGTTCGACACGCAAGCTAGCACTCTGCTGCTTTATTTGTTCACTTTGCCTTGCTATCTGAATAGCTCGTTCCAGCGTGAGGTTTGCCTCCAACTGCAGTTTTTCAGAAATACTGTGGTCCAGTATTCCAATCACAATTCTGTCTCGAATGTGTTCGTCTTTTGTGCCTCCAAACTCACAGTTTTGAGCTAGTTCATATAAACTTCTGACAAATGCTTCGACTGGCTCTCCGGCTTTCTGCACTCTTTTATGAAAGCAAGCTCTGTCGTGAATGTAACGTCCGCGGGAACTCAATAACCACACCGTGTCACTTCGATGCACCAAACTTTACTGAGCCCAAAACCCCCCACACACACACATTTACCCCATGCCGTAAAGCATCTCTTAAAGGCACAGTAACATGTCGTAACAAACAGAGCACACCATTACAGACCCAACAAACACATTAAACACTGTGTTTTCTGAACACAACATTTTCCCCCCTTCACCCCCCTTGAAAACATAACACTTTGCAAAGAATAACAGATTAAACTGGACTCAATAAAACACAGATCAACATTTCTTCAGTAACACAATCACCCTGTCACATAGTCCCCAAGCCAGACAGGCGGGACCCTCTGTCTCTGGGGCCATGCTGGCTGCTGAGTGGAGTTGGGCAAAGCTGGTGGAGTATCCCCCACCCGAATAGTCATTGGCCTAGGCTGCCAACCCAGTGCCGTTGCCGAGGCCAACGGTGAAGCAGCTGCTGGTGGAGCAGGTGCTGGTGGGGCAGGTGCTGGTGGGGCGATGACCCTGTGCAGACGGTTTGCGTGCCAACGACTCCCATTGTCCAGTCTGTATGTGGCCGGCCCCAATTGCTTAACCACCCGCAGTGGCTCTGACCAGAATGATTTCAGTTTATTTCTCCGATGAAGCCGTTTGATCCTGACCCAATCCCCTGCAGCCAGTGAGGGGGTCTGCACTCGGTGCGTGGCATCAAACCTCTCTTTCATCCGGGCCTGCGAACCCTTCACCTGAGCTCTGGCTTTCTGGAGCTCTGGGCTCCCACGTGCAGGAGCTGGCTCAGCTCTCAGACAGTCCAGGGGTTGCTTCAGTTCGCGCCCGATCATCAGCATCGCCGGTGAAACTCCTGTGGTGGGATGCTTGGATGCCCGGATGGTCAAGAGGGTTTGGTTGAGAGCGTCGCTGTATGTTCTCCCCTCCTCCAGACAGGCTCGGAGTCCATTTTTGAGAGTTTCATTGAGTCGTTCCACACCACCATTGCTCTCTGGGTGATAAACTGCTGTCCTGATGTGCCTGATGGAGCGTAGTGTGAGGAACTCTGTGAACTCTGCTGAGGTGAACTGGGCCCCATTATCCGTCGTAACAACACTGGGAAGGCCCCAGCGTCCAAACAGGTTGTCCAGGCAGTCTATGATGGTGTGTGCAGTGATGGAGCTCAGTTGACAAACCTCAGGCCACTTCGAGTGAAGATCATGAACAACCAGCAGGTAGCGAGCGTGAGCAGGTGCCCCCTGAAGTTCCCCACAGATGCCGACCTGAATATGTTCCCAAGGTGAAAGTGGCCAAGGGGTCGGGGTGAGAGGGGCTGTGGCAGGCTCACTCACAGCAAAGCCCAGGGCGAGGAACAAGTCTAGGCCCATAATGTTAGCTCCCTTCCGGGTGATGCAGAACTTGGCGTCAGGCGTAAATTGCTGATCATACTGGACAGGGAGGCGGACCACGCCCAGAGTGTCGATGGGAGAGTGACCGTAGCCCAACAGGGTTGTAGTGGCTGCTTCCAGGGGTGTACGGCTGAAGAAACGATCATACGTGCTTTTATTCAAAATTGACACTTTGGCCCCTGTATCCACGAGGAGCGGCACGTGAGCTGCACCCACCCGACATGTACAGAGCTTGAACGATGGCTGCCGAGTCTGTACAGTGTTAATGGGGACCACTGTATTATCCTGGCGAGCTGAAGAGGAGCGGCAGCAGCGTGCAAAATGATTCAGTTTATTGCATTTAAGACAAAGTTTTCCATGTGCAGGACATGACTGGTCTCTAGTTGCATGGTTAGAGGAGCCACAGTTACCACAGCTCCTGGCCCCCCTCCTGCTGGGCCCCCTGTCCACTCTCTGCACATCCCAGCTGCCACTCGGCCAGTCAGCCCCCTCCACAGCCTCTGTGTGATAAACGGCCGATGTTGATGACGTCACTGGTTCGTGCGCCGCGCGGGAGAATTTTCGCGCCTCTGTTAGTGCTGTTTCAAGCTGCTTTCCAATAACCAGAGCGCCCGCCAGCGTCATGGAGTCTGGTTCTAGCAAAAGTCTCTCCCTCAGTTGGTCACACGACGTCTTTTCTATCAGCTGATCAACTATGAGTCCATCTTCTAACGCCCCAAAGTCACAGAGTCTAGCCAGCTCTCGTAGTGCTGAGACGTAGTTGGCTACAGACTCACCCGGTCGCTGCTTCCTCTGACGAAACTCGAAGCGGTGCATCCGCCGGCTCCGCCCGGAGCTGAAATGAGTCCTCAGTGCAGCTGTAGCCGTGGCGTATTTATTGTCCGCTAACGTGAGCGTGGCGAGGATTCTCTGACCCTCCTGGCCCAGACAATGGCGGAGGAGCGCGCACTTCCTCGCTTCCGCCAGTTCAGTGTGTCCCAAAGCCAGCAAGTAGTCCTCAAACGCTGTCAGCCATCTGTCCCACGGGACAGCTGGGTCGCCGGGGACAGGCAGGAAAGGTGGCGGTGGTGGTAACGCGAGTCCGGACATCCTCGTCTGCCAAAATGTAACGTCCGCGGGAACTCAATAACCACACCGTGTCACTTCGATGCACCAAACTTTACTGAGCCCAAAACCCCCCCCACACACACATTTACCCCATGCCGTAAAGCATCTCTTAAAGGCACAGTAACATGTCGTAACAAACAGAGCACACCATTACAGACCCAACAAACACATTAAACACTGTGTTTTCTGAACACAACAGTGAATAACATTTCTTCTTGGCACAAAATGGTCACTCAATTTCGCCATTACCGTCGTGTAATCTAGCTCAGGATGTGTCTCCTCGATTTCTTCATATTCATCAGCCGCCACATTTACTCTCTCGTACACAAACGAGTCGTAAATAGCCTCTGCCTCTCTTCCCAGGGCATAAAGAAGCGTGTTAACTTGTACCTCTCCGCTCTCTCCGTCCAGCTTTGACGCTATTCTGTAGCGATCAAAGCGACGCCGCCACATCGGCCATTCTGCCGGGCGCGAGAAGTCGAAGGATTCCGGTGGACCGAACTTTGCCATTTAACTCAGTAACTCACTCAGTAAGGCATCCTGTCGGCCACTTCTGACACCATGTGATGAACGGCTGCTTCTGTGAAGAACGGGCGGTGGACTCACGAGGTAGCTTGGCGAACTCAGCTTTATTGAACTGCTAATAGCACGACAGGTTAACCTCTCGTGTCACGGTCAGTTCACAACTCAACACACACACTGCGCATGCTCAGTCTATACTGGCTACGGCAACCCAACTGGGACATATCACCACAATGAGTAATTCTACTTAATTTTTCTAACTGTAATACACAAACTACATCACAAAATGAATAACTACTTAATTTTTCTAACTGTAATACACAAACACACTAAGCTACATCATCAGTCAACATAAGTGTAATACACAAACACACTAAGTTACATCATATATAGTTTTTGAGCAAGTCCTTTTTGACCTTTTTCTTAAATGTATACATTGATTTTGCATTTTTAACATCACTCTCCAGAGCATTCCACAATCGAACTCCCTGAATTGAGGTAGACCGTCCCTTTAAGCTGGTTCTGAATTGTGGTTTGATGAATATCTCTGTCCCTTTGAGATTGTAATAACTTTGTCTTTTTATAAAATTTCTTTGGATATTTAAAGGTAATGTGTTATTATGAGCCCTATACATAACTGATAAAATACTATATTCTACCAATTCCTGGAATTTCAATAAATTTAGCTGAAGAAACAAGGTGTTTGATGGGTGACTGAAATGTTTTCTGGTGATTACTCTTACAGCTCTCTTTTGTAAAATAAAAACAGGCTTTGTAATTGTTTTGCACGCTTTTCCCCAAACCTCAATACAATAGATTAAATGTGGAACAATGATTGTGTTATACAACATATACAGAGCTTTATCAATTAAAAAATCCCTGACTTTATACAGTACTGCAATTGATCTAGCTATTTTTGTTTTAATGGAATTTACATGATGTTTCCATGTCAGTTTGTCATCAATGATGACACCCAGAAACTTCACTTCACTCACTTTACAGATCACAACATCTTCAATTTCAAATGGATCGTCAACAATTCTCTTTTTGTTACTGAATATCATGTAATTGGTTTTATCTAGTAGACCCTAGTAGGGTCACCCAAGGCAGACAGGTCCTAGGTGAGGGACGAGACAAAGCGCAGCCCACAAGACCCCTTATGATGAGTAATATAAATGGAAACAATGTTCCCTCGCCCGGACGCGGGTCACCGGGGCCCCACTCTGGAGCCAGGCCCGGAGGAGGGGCACGTTGGCGAGCGCCTGGTGGCCGGGCTTTCACCCATGGAGCTCGGCCGGGCACAGCCCGAAGAGGAGACGTGGGTCCCCCTTCCCATAGGCTCACCACCTGTGGGAGGGGCCAAAGGGGTCGGGTGCATTGTGGAATGGGTGGTGGCCGAGGGCGGGGACCCTGGCGGTCTGATCCTCGGCTACAGAAGCTGGCCATTGGGACATGGAATGTCACCTCTCTGGTGGGGAAGGAGCCTGAGCTAGTGTGTGAGGTTGAGAGGTTCCGGCTAGAAATAGTCGGACTCACCTCAACGCATGGCTCTGGCTCTGGAACCAGTTTCCTTGAGAGGGGTTGGACACTCTTCCACTCTGGAGTTGCCCCTGGTGAGAGGCGCCGAGCAGGAGTGGGCATACTTGTTGCCCCCCATCTCGGTGCCTGTACGTTGGGGTTCACCCCGGTGAACGAGAGGGTAGCCTCCCTTCGCCTACGTGTGGGGGGACGGGCTCTGACTGTTGTTTGTGCCTATGCGCCGAACGGCAGCGCAGATTACCCACCCTTTTTGGAGTCCTTGGAGGGGGTATTGGAGGGTGCGCCTCCTGGGGACTCCCTTGTTCTGCTGGGGGACTTCAACGCTCACGTGGGCAATGACAGTGAGACCTGGAGGGGTGTGGTTGGGAGGAACGGCCCCCCTGATCTGAACCCGAGTGGTGTTCTGTTGTTGGACTTCTGTGCTCGTCATGGATTGTCCATAACGAACACCATGTTCAGGCATAAGGGTGTCCATATGTGCTCTTGGCACCAGGACACCCTAGGTCGTAGTTCAATGATCGACTTTGTTGTCGTCTCATCTGATCTGCGGCCGCATGTCCTGGACACTCGGGTGAAGAGAGGGGCGGAGCTGTCAACTGACCACTACCTGGTGGTGAGTTGGCTCCGATGGTGGGGGAGGATGCCGGTCAGACCTGGCAGACCCAAACGTATTGTGAGGGTCTGCTGGGAACGTCTGGCAGAGTCTCCCGTAAGACGGAGCTTTAACTCCCACCTCCGGGAGAGCTTTGAACACGTTCCGAGGGAGGCGGGGGACATTGAGCCCGAGTGGGCCATGTTTCGCGCCTCTATTGTCGAGGCAGCTTATCGGAGTTGTGGCCGCAAGGTTGTTGGTGCCTGTCGTGGTGGCAACCCTCGAACCCGGTGGTGGACACCGGCGGTGAGGGATGCTGTCAAGCTGAAGAAGGAGTCCTATTGGGCCTTTTTGGCCTGTGGGACCCCGGAAGCAGCAGATAGGTACCGGCAGTCCAAGCGGCATGCGGCTCGGGTGGTTGCTGAGGCAAAAACTCGGGCGTGGGAGGAGTTCGGAGAGGCCATGGAGAATGACTTCCGTACGGCTTCGAGGCGATTCTGGTCCACCATCCGGCGTCTCAGGGGGGGAAAGCGGTACGCGACCAACACCATTTATGGTGGGGATGGCGTGCTGTTGACCTCAACTCGGGATGTTGTGAGTCGGTGGGCGGAATACTTCGAAGACCTCCTCAATCCTACTGGCACGTCTTCCACTGAGGAAGCGGAGCCTGGGGACTTTGGATCGGGCTCTCCAATCTCTGGTGCGGAGGTCGCCGAGGTGGTTAAAAAGCTCCGCGGTGGCAAGGCTCCGGGGGTGGATGAGATTCGTCCTGAGTTCCTTAGGGCTCTGGATGTTGTGGGGTTGTGTTGGCTTACGCGACTCTGCAATATCGCGTGGACATCGGGGGCAGTTCCCTTGGATTGGCAGACTGGGGTGGTGGTTCCCCTATTCAAAAAGGGGGACCGTAGGGTGTGTTCCAACTATAGAGGGATCACACTCTTAAGCCTCCCTGGTAAGGTCTATTCAGGGGTTCTGGAGAGGAGGGTCCGTCGGATAGTCGAACCTCGGATTCAGGAGGAGCAGTGTGGTTTTCGTCCTGGTCGTGGAACACTAGACCAGCTCTACACCCTCAACAGGGTCCTGGAGGGTGCGTGGGAGTTTGCCCAACCAGTTTACATGTGCTTTGTAGACTTGGAAAAGGCATTCGACCGCGTCCCTCGGGGGGTTCTGTGGCGGGTACTCCGGGAGTATGGGGTACCAGGCCCATTGATATGGGCTGTTAGGTCCCTGTACGACCGGTGTCAGAGCTTGGTCCGCATTGCCGGCAGTAAGTCAGGCTCGTTTCCGGTGAGAGTTGGACTCCGCCAAGGTTGCCCTTTGTCACCGATTCTGTTCATAACTTTTATGGACAGAATTTCTAGGCGCAGCCAAGGTGTTGAGAGGATCCGTTTTGGTGGCCTTAGAATCGCTTCTCTGTTTTTTGCAGATGATGTGGTCCTATTGGCTTCATCAGCTCGTGATCTACAGCTTTCACTGGAGCGGTTTGCAGCTGAGTGTGATGCGGCCGGGATGAGGATCAGTTCCTCCAAATCCGAGGCCATGGTCTTGAGCCGGAAAAGGGTAGCATGCCCTCTCCGGGTCGGGGAGGAGGTCCTGCCCCAAGTGGAGGAGTTTAAGTATCTCGGGATCTTGTTCACGAATGAGGGAAAACTGGAGCGTGAGATCGATAGGCGGATAGGTGCAGCGTCCGCAGTGAAGCGGGCGCTGTACCGGTCTGTCGTGGTGAAGAGAGAGCTGAGTCAAAAGGCAAAGCTCTCAATTTACCGATCGATCTACGTTCCCACCCTCATCTATGGTCATGAGCTTTGGGTTATGACCGAAAGAACAAGATCTCGGATACAAGCGGCTGAAATGAGTTTTCTCCGCAGGGTGGCTGGACTCTCCCTTAGAGATAGGGTGAGAAGCTCAGTCATCCGGGAGGGACTCGGAGTAGAGCCGCTGCTTCTCCACATCGAGAGGAGCCAGTTGAGGTGGCTCGGGCATCTGGTTAGGATGCCTCCTGGACGCCTCCCTGGTGAGGTGTTCCGGGCATGTCCCACCGGGAGGAGACCCAGAGGAAGACCCAGGATACGCTGGAGGGACTATGTTTCTCGGCTGGCCTGGGAACGCCTTGGGATTCCCCCAGAGGAGCTGCTCCAAGTGGCTGGGGAGAGGGAAGTCTGGGCCTCCCTACTTAGGCTGCTACCCCCGCGACCCGACCCCGGATAAGCGGAAGAAAATGGATGGATGGATGGATGGTTTTATCTAAATTCAAAGATAATTTGTTTAATTTAAACCAAGTTTGTATTTTTATAAATTCTGTTTTCATCATATCCAAAATCTGTTTTATGTCTTTACCCGAACAGAAAAATGTGGTGTCATCGGCAAAAAGAACACATTTAAGAAGTCCTGACACATTTACCAAGTCATTCACATATAAAATAAATAACTTTGGTCCAAGCACAGAGCCCTGAGGAACTCCACAAGTGATATCACGGAGGTCAGATCTAACATCATTTATTTGCACAAACTGTTTCCTATCTTTCAAATAGCTAGATACCCACTGTAATGCTGGTCCTCTAATACCATATTTATTTAGTTTTTCAAGGAGAATGGTGTGGTCAATGGTATCAAATGCTTTTTTTAGATCAACAAAAACACTAACACAGTACTGTTTATGATCGACAGCATTAGTTATTTGTTCCATTAAATCCATGAGAGCCATTGATGTAGAGTGACTGCTACTTAAAATATTTTGTTTATCAATAAATTGATCCAATCTGGTCACAAATAGTTTTTCTAGAATTTTTGAGAACTGTGGTAACAAGGATATTGGCCTATAATTATTGAATACACATTTATCACCATTTTTAAAAAGAGGAATTACCTTTGCTACTTTCATGTTATCTGGAAATATTCCTGTTGAAAAAGATAAATTGCATATATATGTAAACGGTTCAATAACATAACTCATTATTTCTTTTACGAACATCATATCCATGTCCACCCAGTCTTTTGATCTCTTGTCTGAGAGATTTTTTACCATTTTCATAATTTCCTCTTTGTTAGTTCCATTAAGAAAAATACTGTTGGTGCAACTTTTAATTGAATGACACACATTGGCCCTCATGCACAAAAATGTTCGTATTCTTATCCTAACTTCCTCCTACTTTTGTTCGTACGAAGCGTTCGTACGAACATGCCACGTCAGATCCAACAAAGTCTTCTATCGTCAGGAAATGTGTGTATATGAGCTGTGTAAATAATGATGAATCCCACCTGTTCTATTCACCTGCTCGTGCACGCGGGAGGTTATTTACATAATTCCCACCCCTCAAAACACCATATAAGGATATAGTTTCCTGCCACCGCGAGCAGGAAGTGTCCATTCATTCCGGCTTTTATGCGTCAGAAAACACACAAACGCGTTTGGCGAATTAAAATTGACTCGCCTTTGATCATAGTGTCAGCCCCGGATCTGAGCGCAGACCCACACAGAATACAGATGACATCAGTGAGCGCCCACAGTCAACAGGCAGTTTATATTAAAAATGACATGAAGCAACTTTCGCCTTTCTTCTCCCCTGTCTCTGCAGCAGCGCTGTGTGTGTGTGTGTGTGTGTGTGTGTGTGTGTGCCGACAGAGGCGCGTGGCGCGTTGCGTGGCACACGGTGGTCGACATGAGTGGGGGCGCGTTGCGTGGCACACCGGGTGGTCGACATGAGTGGGGGCGCGTTGCGTGGCACACCGGGTGGTCGACATGAGTGGGGCGGGGGCCGCGCGCGGGTCGCGCAAGGTGGTGGACGTGGGGGGGGGGTTGAAGCCGCTTTAATTAAACCAATATGTGTGGTTGCATTTAATTGTTTAAACTCGAAATATTTTCTAAATAACGAAATATAAAGTTATTAGTGGAGAAAAGGCAGTCTGGATGACAGCAGACTGACGCTCCTAAAATATACGACAGGTCGGGACCACACGTAAATTCTGTTCGTATCTGAAAAAAATCCTAGGATACGAAAACATTGTTGGATGCCACAAATGATCCCAAATCACTCGCACGCACAGTATACGCACAAATCTGTGCGTACGAACGGTTTGTGCATGAGGGCCAATATTATCTACTTTTGGTATTTTAGCTGCAAGGCTTGATCCAATATTTACAAAATATTGATTAAATTCATTTACGATATCATTCTCATCATGTATTTCTTTGTCATCTTTCACAAAATATTTTGCAATGTTCGTTTTCGCTTTATGACTTTTTAGAACATCATTTATAACTCGCTATGTTGTTTTGTGTCACCATTACTCTTGTTTAATAAATCACTATAGTATTCTTTCTTGCATTTTCTTATAATCATTACCAATTTATTTTTATATTTTTTATATTTTTCTTCAGCTTGTTGTGTTCTCGTTTTTAAGAAACATGAATACAAGTTAAAGAAAAATTACAAGCATTTCTCAACCCTTTAGTCATCCAAGGTTGGTCGACAATATTTCTTTTTCTACGATTTCTTTGCACACAATTCTTTTCATACAGAGCTTCTAAAATATTCATAAATTCATCATATGATCTGTTAACATCATCAATATACACGTCCTTCCAGTTTTGCTTCTGTAAATCATCTTTTAATTGATCCATAGCTTTTTTTGATGTGTTTATTATTTTTTTCTTAATTGTAACTTCTTTTGTAATGTTTTGATCATTTCTGTAGATAGTGAAAACTGGTAAATGATCACTTAAATCAGT
The DNA here is from genome assembly GCA_038048925.1 of Garcialebias charrua. NCBI lineage: Eukaryota > Metazoa > Chordata > Actinopteri > Cyprinodontiformes > Rivulidae > Garcialebias > Garcialebias charrua. Next base: position 22,388 of record JBBPBX010034607.1, read on the forward strand.
TGTTAAGATACCACCTGTCACATCCCCATTTGTTATATTTGTGAAAATGTTGTCAATTATCGTAGCACTATGAGTTGTAATTCTTGTTGGTTTTGATATTAACGGATAAAGATTTAAACTATACATTGAATTTAGAAATGTGCTGATGTTATTTGAATCTGTTTTATTTCCCAGGTCAATATTAAAGTCTCCACACAAGAAAACTTTTTTATTTAAACTCTTTTCCAATAGTTGTATGATTTTATCGGTGAATATTTCTATATTTGATCCTGGTGATCGATATACACAACTTATGGATATGTTTTTAGCATTTTCGTTTAATATTTCTATTGTTATTATTTCCATAAGATTGTCAACAATTATTGACATTTCATTAATTATTCTACACTTTATTTCATTTTTGACAAATAGAGCTACTCCACCACCTTTTTTATTGTTTCTGTTTAAATGATATAATTCATATCCTTCGATGTGAACATTATTTTTGTTTTCATCATTAAGCCATGTCTCTGACAGTGCTATTAATGTAAAAGTTCTGTTTAACTGTTTTAAATAATCTGTTATTTTGGATATATTTGCATTTATACTTCTACTATTGATGTGAATAATAGAGAGATCTCCATTTGTTATATTGATGTCATTAAACTGTTCTTCATTATAGTATTCACAGTCTTTTATAGCAGGATAAAAGTTTGCATCAACCACATCTTCAACATTGTATATTTTAAACTCTGAGTCTTCGTTTGTTGTTGTCATGTTTTAATGTATTTGTTTGTTTGTTCATTTTTGTCAATTTTTGTGTATGAACATGTGATAGTGATTGGATTTGTCATTTTTGAGCTCTTCAAAATGTGTCTAAGTCTTTCAGATCTTTTATTATGTTAGCTTGAGAATTTTCATGTACTTTGATCCATATGTTTCCGTTTCTTGTCCAAGTTTTCAAAAGTACTCGTATATTTTAAACTATAATCATTGTTGAATAATTATTAGATACATTAATTAAAAAATTACCAATCAGTGCTCTGTAAACGAGATAGATCGGGTTCCATGACTTGTTCATCCTAAAATCCTCCCTCCTCTGCAATGTCTGCTTCAGACACTTCCTGAACGGTAAGGTTCATATAAACACGGTTGAATGCCTAAATTAAAACCTGCTGGTTCTTGTTCATCACCCGAACTAACTTCACCTTCCAAAACTGAATACAAATCACTTAGATCAACACTAGAAATGCTACACTCGTCTGATTCGACATGCTCCGCCATTATTATTTACATGCGCGTTGGAGCAGCTTCTGCCCGTTGTTGCGTCACAGATTACGTATGCGGAAGTTCGCGGATTTCCAGTGACGTATCACAGCGCCAAATTTAAAGTAACTTGGACTGAAATTTTAATATACAGGTAATCCCCGACTTACGAGGGGTCGACCTACGAGGTTCCGGATTTACGAGGTTATCATATTTAATAAAAATATGAAATAAATTTTTTTTGTGTGTGTTTAAATGTTCTTAATTTCATGCGTACAGCACTTTGTTGCAGCTGTGGTTGTTTTAAATGGCTTTATAAATAAAGTATAATTATTATTTTTACAATTTTAAGCGTATTTGAGCAACTGCCGGTTGTTTCCGGAAATGCGTCTGTGTCTGCCATATTACGGTCCCCAAGTGCGGTCAAGGGAGGTCTGCAAGTATCGGCAGCTTGGAGGAACGTGTGTCCGATCAGAGGTTTTCTCATACGGATAAATTGGCTGGAAACACTCGCTGAACTCTGTGGATGTCTCAGGCCTGGAGCAGCAGCCGCGATCGCTCCGCCGATCGCTCCCACCGCGCCGCGCAACACCAGCAGCTCATGGTATGAGCTAAGGCTAACATGCTAAAGCGGACCCCCGTGTCCGCCATTTTACAGCCCCCAAGTGCGGTCAAGGGAGGTCCGCGAGTATTGGCAGCTTCCAGCTAGCTTTGAAGGACCGTGTGTCCTATCAGAGGTTGCCTCATACGGATAAATTAGCTGGAAACACTCGCTGAACTCTGTTGATGTCTCAGGCCTGGAGCAGCAGCCGCGATCGCTCCGCCGATCGCTCCCACCGCGCCGAGCGACACCAGCAGCTCATGGTATGAGCTAAGGCTAACATGCTAAAGCGGACCCCCACCGGAGACACCGAACCGACGGGCGGCGGCCGGGAGCTCACCTCGATGTCCACCTAGCAGCCTAAGATGTCGGATGGACACCCAGCTAACATGGAGAAGCAGCTCCGACAGCCTTTTTTGGATGTGCTACACGCTAACAAGCGCTAACGAGTGCAGGCCTAATGGCGAGGGCTAACAACAGCTAACGTGGGCAGCTTGATCAGCTCAAAGTAAGAAATTATATTTTTATTTATGTGTTATGTACCTCTACAGTACTGTTTTTTTGTTGTTGTAAAAATTATATAGCTGTGTTAGGATAGGCGAAGCGCTTGGTAACTTCATTACCTACATGTACGTGTTCAGTGGCGGCTCGTGTGTTATATAAAGGTAGTCCCCGATTTACGAGATTTTCGTCTTACGAGATAGTCGTAACGGAACTCGCTCGTAAGTCGGGGATTACCTGTATTTAAAAGTTTTTCTGCAAAAACGAACATAGCTGAATGATATAAGATATACATGTTGTGACAGATAATGTAAATTTCCAACATCATGTCACAATACCTTTAAGTTTACATTACAAATGTTTTAGAATTTGGAACAGACCTGTTGATGAACTGGAACAACGGAGGGGCGCAGATTTTTTTAGGGTGCATGTCACTCCCACAGTTTTGTCCAGAAAGAGTAGTGTACTCTTCATTATCATCGTGTGTGTGTATATATACTGTATACAGGTAGTCCTCGACTTACGACGGCGTTCCGTTCCTACGCTCCGTCGTAACTCGAATTTCGACATAACTCGGAACATACGTCCAAACTGCACCTTCTACCATACCATACCACTTTATTTATAGAGCACTTAAACAGACACACAAGGCCAACCAAAGTGCTGTACAATAGAAAACAAACAAGCATAGCAAACAGGAAAAACATAAAATAAAAATATAGATACAAATAGCAAACAGAAACTAACTAAAATGGCGAACAGTGTATATTACAGAGAGGATCAAAACAAATCCCACCATGTTAAAGGCAAGAGAATAGAAGTGGGTTTTCAAGCGAGACTTAAATACTGTGAGTGAGGGAGCCTGCCTGACACTCAGTGGCAACTCATTCCACAGTCTCGGACCTGCAACAGAGAAAGCCCTGTCACCTCTGAGCTTACGGCGAGTATCTGGGATTGAGAGAAGCATCTGGTCTGCTGACCTCAGAGAGCGCCGTGGGACATATAGCTGCAGAAGGTCAGTGAGATAAGATGGAGCGGAACGGTTCAGAGATTTAAAAACATACATATTTTAAACTGGATCCGAAGGTGAATGGGTAGCCAGTGCAGGGAGGCCAATAGTGTGATGTGCTCTCTATGGCCTGTACCAGTTAAGAATCGGGCTGCAGCATTCTGGACCAGCTGTAGCCGTGCAATGGAGGACTGACTGATTCCGAACAGAAGTGAATTTTAGTAATCAAGCCTCAATGTTATGAAAGCATGGATTACTGTCTCCAGGTTCTTTTAGGATAGTATGGGCTTCAGCTTAGACAGCCGCCTCAGCTGAAAAATGCAGGATTTAACAATCATGTTTACGTGACTGTTAAGTTTCAGAGAGGGGTCCATTATCACCCCCAGATTAGTGACCCTTTGTTTCTCTAGCAGGGCTAGGGAAAGAAGGTCAATGTTGTGGTTCGAGAGTGAGCTGTTAGGATGGAACAACATGACTTCAGACTTCTTCTCATTGAAACTTAAGTTTGAGGCCATCCAATCATGGATGTCAGCCAGGCAGTCAAGAAGGGCGGGTTGAATGGAGCGTGAGCCTCTGTGCCTCAGGGGGAAGTAAATTTGACAATCATCGGCGTTGTTACGACCGTATGAGGGCCAAAACACATTTAAAGGACACTGGACACAAGAAAAGGTTTAAATGATATTTATTTAACTAAAACTAAGAGTCTCCAGGCAGTCAGGGTCCTCTCGGGCTTCTCCCACCCGTCTGGAGCGCCTTCTCCTGCTCAGCGTCCTTAAAGAAACAAAAATAAATTAAAAAGAGAAAGTTCAAAGGATTGTGGGACAGGTGGGTGCGGCGGAAATGAACAAAACGTCTCCCAGGCCGACCCAATCCTATACAGGACCGTCGTGCCTTCCCAGGTGACGATCTGCCTAGCCAAAAATACCTCTAAATAAAAGAAAAGCGATAACTGAACTACCGACACCCACACAGTCGAAAGTATCAAATAAATGGAGAAAAAGATGAGAAAACAGTCTCTCACTCTGTTCCACCTTAGCTGTCCCCCTCCTGGGCAGCAGCTCAGACGCTTCCCTTCAGCATCTGACAAAAAAGAAGAGTCAACCAGAGTACAGCAGTCCAAAACCACACTCTATTTAAGCTAGAGTCACACAAACTCTCAAAGAGCTTAAATACTCACAACTCTTGCTTTTAGCAACTAGTCCTGAAACCAGTGCCAGGCCTTAAGGGCCTATTTCAGCTCCAACAGGAGCAAACAACAACAATCTGAGAGGGTGGAGATCTCTCAGAATTGTTAGGTTACCTGACAGTGTCCTCAGCAGTTCCAGTGAACCCTCAGCTGAGTTTCACACCATCCAGAAGACTTCAATAAGCCACCACTCGTTCCTCAAGCCAGTCTTGGTACAACGAGTCTCCACTAGATTACTCTTAACTTCACACAACTCTAGTAAGCACTAGAGCTGTTAAAAGAGCTTTACCTCAAGAGCTTTAGCTCACACAAAGTAGCATGAGAGCTCAACACAGTGATCAGAGTGGGTGGAGAACACTCTGGAACACAAATAGGCAGCAAGACAGCTACCTTAATCAAAACTTGGTTTACCTTCAGCAGGCTCCAAGTAGCTCCAACAAGCACCCTTGCTTGTCCACCAAACTCAGTTGGCAATCACAACCTCACATCAGTAAGGCTCCACCCTGCATCAAACACAGCATGTCAGCTTTATAGGCTGGACCTGCAGGTGAACAGCAGCTCTGCCCAATCAAGCTTGAGTGAAGCAGGCTGAGTAATAAAAAAAAGGTTAGTTCTTTATTGAACCAGCAGGCTGCAGCAGTTTGCAGCCAAGATAAATAAAAACAAGAATGTTTGAACTGTTAAAACCCCCAGGGTACATAACATCCCCACCGCCAGAGTTTTGTTGGGGGAGAATGTGCAGATGTCACCTAAAGACACAGCACTCTTCTCCAAACAAAAACACTGGGGTTAAATATAGCGGTCCCTATTCCTCAAATGGACTAAAAAACATTAACATTAACTAGTCCATCAAACCGCTATCAAACATTCTATAGTCATACTCAAAATGTTTGGAAGCCAAACAGACGACGCTTGTCCCGGTCTACTCTGTACGGCTTTTGTTTAGCACCAAACACCAAACAGATACCAACATCATGTTTCATGATGTCAGTGTAAGACTGGATATTTTTCATGACAGTCAGAGGGAATCTGTCCTCCTCATGGTCTGCACCGGACAGCATCCCTACGTCAATTGCAACAGCTCCGTTTTCTGCCACACTGTAAACATAGCAAAGACAGTTAAACACAGAATCATGTACAATGTGCTCAATGTAAGGCTGCAGCACCTCACATTTCACAGACATTAAAAATGCATTTTCTGCTGCACTTTCAGTCATCAATTGCACATTGTCCTTAAACACTTCCTCATTGTTTCCTGTTGAGGCTGGAACAGGACACAAAGAAACAGGAGAACATGTCACGTGTGTCTGTACCTCTTTTGAGATCTTCAGGTCCTCATGTTCTTCACATCCTGACTTAAATGAGAGTTGTTCAGTTTTAAATAATGAAAAACTGTCACTCCAGTCAACATCATCTTTCACAACTCCTTCATAGTTCTCTGCAGGAGCTAAAAGAGAAAACAATGAAACAGGTGGAATTGTTTCTTCTGGATCCTCCTCAGTTAAGCTCAATGGAGCTTCCTCTATTTCAGAACTGAATAAAAAGCAGTCACATAGGTTAATGTCATGTTCATTCAGCTCATCAAAGTTCTTAAAATCCCCATCTGACTGAACTTGGATTAGTTCAGTGTCAAATAACAATAAAAAACTATCACTCATGTCGATGTCATCTTTCTCTTCTTCCAAGTTTTTCAAATCCTCATCTGACTTCACTGGGATTAAGTCAGATTCAGTTTCAGTTTCATGAAATAAGAATAAACTGTCACCCAGATTGATGTGTTCCTCAATCTTCTCCTCCAGTCGATGTTCTTCTGGCGCCATCTCCTGTAGATGTGAGAGAGGCACACCTGCTTGAATGAAAGGCTCTGGTGTCACCTTTGGATGACACACAGTGGGACACGAACGTTGCTTTTTCAGTTCAGCATGGAGCTTTATTTCTCTCTGTGACTCCAATCTTTCTTGCTCCAACTCTCTCAGCAACTCTTGTCTTTCTTGCTCCAACTCTCTCAGCAACTCCTGTCTTTCTTGTTCACGAAGACGCTTCTTTTCCTCCTCTAAAGCAGCTTGACGTCTTCGTTGTTCAAGCTGTTGTTCTTGTTCCTGCTTTCTCAATTCTCTCTGCAACTCTTGGTCCAGAAGACGTTTCTCCTCTTCAAGAGCGGCATAAAGTCTTTGTCGTTTTAGTTCCTGTTCTTTTAAGAAAGTTTTATGTTTGAGTTGTAGTTCCCTTTTGGCAGTTTCAAGCTGCTGTAAAATGAGCTCTTTTTCTTTCCTCATTTGTTCTTCAAGCTCTTTTTGTCTTAAGGCAGCTTCATTTTCCTTTAAGTGCCCATAATCAGGCATCACAACAACCCCGAGTTTAATTAATTCAGATAGCAGTCCACCCTCAAACCAACCATCACGTTCGTATTCTCTAGTGTTGATTTTAAAATGGTTTGCTATACTCAACATCTGCTCTCTCGTGCAGTTTATATAGACATCAAACGTGGGCTGTTCAAGAAATCTCTTCAAATTGAAAGCCATGTTTGTGAGCTTCCAGTAAACAGTTTTTTTAAACAGCTTACCCAAACAGTTCACCACCAAGTGTTCAGCACACAGATGACAGTGAACCAAAACACAAATGTCCTACTGCCCTTGAATGTACCACAAGCAGCAGCACACACACACAGCTGATAGTACTCACAATCAGCACCAATGAGAAGCTTCAGCCAGCTTCCAACTGCTGAAGTCAAGACCGACACAAAATTGGGGTGACTAAAGTTTTAAAGTTTACACTTTTGACAAGCCCTCCAAAAATGTGAACAGCAGAACTGTCCAACCAACCAAACACCATCAGGTACGTCAGCTGCGCACCTGAGAGCGCTCAACTCAATCAGCACAGCTGATCCCAAACTAAGTGGATACACCACTAGAATATGACTAGCCTAAAATACAGCCCAAAATATTTTAAACAGTCGCGGCTTTTAGTAAGTAATGCAAAACAGAGCCAACCTCTTTAAGCAGTAGACTACTAAAAAATACCACAGAGCATAACAGGTGCTCAATCCCACAAAAACGCACTGATTAGCAGCGCTTAAAACACTAAAGACAAATTAGCTCATAAGACAAGCCCCCAAATGTGTTTAAGCAAAATCAGACATCCACTAACCTTAGCTCATGAAGTTAATTAATATCATATCCCGGACGAGCCCCCAATAAATATGTTACGACCGTATGAGGGCCAAAACACATTTAAAGGACACTGGACACAAGAAAAGGTTTAAATGATATTTATTTAACTAAAACTAAGAGTCTCCAGGCGGTCAGGGTCCTCTCAGGCTTCTCCCACCCGTCTGGAGCGCCTTCTCCTGCTCAGCGTCCTTAAAGAAACAAAAATAAATTAAAAAGAGAAAGTTCAAAGGATTGTGGGACAGGTGGGTGCGGCGGAAATGAACAAAACGTCTCCCAGGCCGACCCAATCCTATACAGGACCGTCGTGCCTTCCCAGGTGACGATCTGCCTAGCCAAAAATACCTCTAAATAAAAGAAAAGCGATAACTGAACTACCGACACCCACACAGTCGAAAGTATCAAATAAATGGAGAAAAAGATGAGAAAACAGTCTCTCACTCTGTTCCACCTTAGCTGTCCCCCTCCTGGGCAGCAGCTCAGACGCTTCCCTTCAGCATCTGACAAAAAAGAAGAGTCAACCAGAGTACAGCAGTCCAAAACCACACTCTATTTAAGCTAGAGTCACACAAACTCTCAAAGAGCTTAAATACTCACAACTCTTGCTTTTAGCAACTAGTCCTGAAACCAGTGCCAGGCCTTAAGGGCCTATTTCAGCTCCAACAGGAGCAAACAACAACAATCTGAGAGGGTGGAGATCTCTCAGAATTGTTAGGTTACCTGACAGTGTCCTCAGCAGTTCCAGTGAACCCTCAGCTGAGTTTCACACCATCCAGAAGACTTCAATAAGCCACCACTCGTTCCTCAAGCCAGTCTTGGTACAACGAGTCTCCACTAGATTACTCTTAACTTCACACAACTCTAGTAAGCACTAGAGCTGTTAAAAGAGCTTTACCTCAAGAGCTTTAGCTCACACAAAGTAGCATGAGAGCTCAACACAGTGATCAGAGTGGGTGGAGAACACTCTGGAACACAAATAGGCAGCAAGACAGCTACCTTAATCAAAACTTGGTTTACCTTCAGCAGGCTCCAAGTAGCTCCAACAAGCACCCTTGCTTGTCCACCAAACTCAGTTGGCAATCACAACCTCACATCAGTAAGGCTCCACCCTGCATCAAACACAGCATGTCAGCTTTATAGGCTGGACCTGCAGGTGAACAGCAGCTCTGCCCAATCAAGCTTGAGTGAAGCAGGCTGAGTAATAAAAAAAAGGTTAGTTCTTTGTTGAACCAGCAGGCTGCAGCAGTTTGCAGCCATGATAAATAAAAACAAGAATGTTTGAACTGTTAAAACCCCCAGGGTACATAACAGGCGTAGAAATGAAAGGCTATTTTGTGTTTGCGGAAAATAGCACCTAGTGGCAGCAGGTATAATGAGAAGAGAAGGGGGCCGAGGATGGACCCCTGCGGTGCCCCCACTGAAGCGCTGTAGATGCTGAACTGAAATCTTTGATATTGACACAAAAGGTTCTATCTGAGAGGTAGGACTCAAACCATTTGAGGGCAGACGATGCCCACCCACTGCTCCAACCCAGAAATGAGGATGTTGTGGTCAATAGTGTCAAAAGCAGATGTAAGGTCCAATAAGACAAACAGCACAGAATCACCTGCATCTGTGGCTGTGAAAATGTTATTAAAGACCTTCAGTAGATAGCACCTTCAGTGCTATGGGGAGATTTGAAGCCAGATTGGAAAAACTAGGATGTCGTGGTCATCCAAGAAACATTTCAAATGAGACTCAACAATATTTTCCAGTAGTTTGGAAACAAATGGGAGCTTGGAGACAGGCCGGAAGTTGGACACCACTGAAGGGTCAAGGTTAGTTTTTTCAATAGAGGCTGGACAGCAGCATGTTTAAAGGTTTTTGGGACCACACCTGAGGATAAACTGCTGTTCACAATAGTGAGATTAAAAGGACCCAGTGTAGGAAAAACCTCCTAGTCGAGGGGGAACCAGATGGCTTCATGCTGCACATGACCTGCTCCAGTGAAGACAGAGAGAGTACGTACAGTACTGTATTTCACCAAGCACTTAGCCTATCCTAACACAGTACCTTACATAATTATCAAAAAACACATACATTTGGAGCCATAATGAGGGGAAAAAAGAGTTAATTTCCTACTCTGGAATGCTGGTGAAGCCGTTTCCTCAGTTTCTCCGTCCCTCCTCTGTATTCTCCATTTGTTTATGTTGTAAAACCGCCGTCCGTAAAACAGCTACTTTTCCACAGCTGCTGCCTGTCCAGCTTGGTCCAACAAGTTTTGTTTTGTTTTTTGAATGTCCAGAGGACCAGACTTGGCTTTTTTTAGAGAGTACTGGCAGCTGTAGCCTCCACAGCTAGCAAAACCAGAAACTGCGTAAATCGGCTTAAAAAAAAAAAAAAAAAAAAAATATATATATATATATATATATGTATATATATATATATACTGT
>JBBPBX010034608.1:0-25938 GCA_038048925.1 Garcialebias charrua
ATGAGATAAGTCATACTTTAGACTTTCAAAGTCATTATTTTGACGTTCAAAATGATAATTATGAGATGCAAAGTCAAAATTTCAACTTTCAAAGTGATAACTATGAGATACAAAGTCATAGATGTTCAAAGTCATAATTTTGATTTTCAAAATGATAATTATGAGATACAAAGTCAAAATTTCAACTTTCAAATTGATAATTATGAGATACAAAGTCAAAATTTCAACTTTCAAATTGATAATTATGAGATAAGTCATAATTTAGACTTTCAAAGTGATAATTATGAGATACAAAGTCAAAATTTCAACTTTCAAATTGATAATTATGAGATAAGTCATAATTTAGACATTCAAAGTGATCATCTTACATTTGAAAATCACATTAAGCTTCTGTTTAAAACTTGCTTCTTCCATCTTCGAAACATCTCCAGACTTCGCCCATCCCTAACTTTTTCCGATGCTGAGAAGCTCGTCCATGCTTTTGTCTCCTCCAGGCTCGACTACTGCAACTCCCTGTTTATTGGAATCCCTGGCAAAAACCTTCAGAAACTTCAATATATTCAAAACAGTGCAGCAAGGATCTTGTTGAGAGTTCGTAAATTTGAACATATTACGCCCATTCTCCATAACCTTCATTGGCTTCCTGTCGCCTACAGAATTCAGTACAAAACTGCTCTCATTACACATCAATGCTTACACGGAACTTCACCAGATTATCTGAAGGATATTCTTATTCCATACTCATCCACCCGGTCGCTGCGGTCACAGAACAGTAATCTCCTTCACATTCCGAGAACCAAATTAAGGACCATGGGAGACCGGGCTTTCAGTGTGGCTGCCCCCCGCCTGTGGAACTCTCTTCCTGACTGTCTGAGAGCCCCACAGTCTGTGGTTGACTTTAAGAGCGGCTTGAAGACCTTTCTTTTCAACCGAGCATACTCTACCTCCTCATGATTCTACTTTTGATCTTAGTTGATACTGTTATTGATTTTACTTGTTTTATTACTTGTTTTATTGACATTTAATTCTGTTGCACCTTGTAGCACTTTGAGATTTTCATTAATGAAAAGTGCGTTATAAATTGAATTTATTATTATTGTAATAATATAGGAGTTATTGTCAGTTTACTGACTTACCTATATTTTGGATGAAAGGTCCGAGCAGGTCTTATCTGCACAAACCTTTCACCAAAACCTTTCACCAATTCGCGAGTTCACCCTTTTTCCGGTATTAAATTGCTTTAACTGTGACTAGGAAAAATGTAATTTCACGAGAGACTTCAACTTATGTTGGTCCACCAGAAAATAGACCTTTTATTGAAATTATCATAAAAGTACATTAAACATTTGTATCGATATTAGCTCTGATTTAATAACTACGTTGACAAGAATTCAAATTAAAATCAAACAGACAGTTAGAATTTAACTGTTGGCACATTACTTAGTTTCACTGTGTTAAGAAAAGGAAGAAATAGAATGGAAGATAAAAGATTGAAAGCTAAGTTAACCGAAGTTGATTATTTGAACCAACCAGGGTGGCAACCTTCCCATACAGGTCTCAGCTGGGCTTCTCACACGTTCAGAACACAACCAACGCCTCGTTACCTGTTGACGGTACGTCTTTGGAGATACGAGTTGAAGTTTTGTGGACACTAACGGACTGTGTTGTCCAGTTCACGTCCAGATGACCTCCGCGCGTGTGAGCTGAGTCAGACGAGCAAGAAGAACGCTTCTCCCGGCAGGAACGGAGCCAACGTCCAGATGAGTTTCAAAATAAACTTCAGAAAACAAATTCTTTCAGAAATGAGTGAAGGAATCACAGTAAGGCTTTACTGTGATTCTGCTGATAACGTAGGTGATGGGGATTTTAAACCCCTGTTACCTTAATAAAAACCACACAAGATAAACAAGAGAACAGTGTTAAATCAGACAAACAACTTTGCAAAGGGGAAGGGCTTTTAATGTCTTTTGAAACTTAGTTTGGTCTCAAATACATTGTCCAGCACAATTCCGAATTGTACTGGACATGACAAGCTATTTAAACAAGAAGCAGGTGGAGTTTGACAAGCTCTGACGTCTTACAGATAAAACAAACAAGTCATGGTTCTGATCCAACAAGAACATCTAATCCAAACATTGTCAAGGCTAGAAGACTGTCTTTTCTGTATCAAGGAGAAAAGCAAACAAACATGTTTGTACTATCAAATATAAGTGTTTAAAGGGAACAGAGAATATTTGATACAAGTGAGCTGGGTTATAATTATTGGGTCAGAGTAATTAGTTTTAGATGATAAATATTGAATATCCCCATCAGTAGGTCTAATTGACACAATGACCGGGACGTTTCCAGCTTTTCCAGAGGAGGAAACCAGTTGTTAGAAACTTTTCTCCTTCGACACTCTGAAGTGAAAATACAGGAAGTGTCCCTTTAAGAAGGGGGTGTGACTTAGTCCCATACTTCCTGCTGATTGGCTGTCCACCACTAGAGAGGGAGTGACTTTGAAAGTCAGTTAGTCTGAGTGACAGGTAGGGTAGACAGTAAACAAAGAAACATGCGTCAGAAGATGCAGGTGCATGTGAACAAGCCATGTACTTTGTTTTGAGAACAGATTCATTGTTTTTAGAAAGGACGGGAGACAGAAAGCAAGTTATGTCTAGAACTTTTCCTTCGTTCCAAAAACAGTTCAACAAATACGAACGGATTGTTCAGTCAACTTTAGACACTTATTCTGCATAGAGCAGACAGTTTAAAGCAAGATCATTCTGAGATGTTCTCTTAACTTTGGCATATTTAAAATATACCAGCTTAGTAAATCATCATTAAATGACAAAAATATACTGTTGATCAATTTTGAATTAACACACAATAAAAAGAAAGTTCAATCTGATTAATTGGTGTCCATTAATTCAAAATAATTGTAAACAAATAGTGTCCACTTGTTTCCTTGAGAGCTTCAAGAAAGTGTAACACTTAGAGTTTCAAAGAGATGCAGAGAGGTGTACTTGAAGGTCAAGCATGAAGGCCTGTATCACTACATTATTATTATTAATTATGATACAAAGTCAAAATTTCAACTTTCCAAGTCATAATTTTGACTTTTAAAATCATAATTATGAGAAACACAATTTTGACTTTCAAAGTGCTGATTATGAGATACAAAGTCAAAATTTCAACTTTCAATTTGTTAATTGAGATAAGTCATAATTTAGACTTTCAACGTCATAATTTTGACTTTTAAAGTCATAATTATGGCTTTCATAGTGACAATTATGAGATACAAAGTCAAATTTTTAACTTTCAAATGGGTAATTATGACTTTATCTCATAATTATGACATACCATTGGACATGTATTTTCATTGGCAGAAACGGGCTTCCATACATTGGATACTTTAAATGCTGCATGGCAGCAGTCGATTTGTTTTTGCCATTAAAACAAGCCACACAGTGATTCTGTAAATGTAAATAAAGGTTGAATGAATGAATGAATGAATGAATGAAAATGAGCGCCAAACTAAATCTGTGGGCTGTTTTACATGTTTTATTGCTTTACAACTTTAAATCCCGGCGATAAAAATCAGGTGTGTCAACACAACGCTAACTGAAGCGCTCTTATCTGGAGAACAGAATTGTAAACAAATGTACAGAATAGAAATTAAAGGCACAAAAATACAATTTATTTGGGTTCCAGCACATGTCAATGTGGAGGGAAATGACAAAGCAGACATACTAGCTAAACAAGCAATCAAGAGAAAGTCCATAGAACTCCAAGTCCCACTTTGCAAATCAGAAATTAAACCATTCATCAAGAAATATACACAAACAGTTTGGCAAGAGCACTGGGATCTACAGGAAACTGGACGACATTTATACAGCATACAAAACACGTTGGGTTAGGAAGGACAACAAAATGGAATAGAAAAGTAGAAAATGTCATCACTCGACTCAGAATAGGACACTCAGGTCTCAACTACACTCTACATAAAATAGGCAAACATCCAACAGGAAACTGCATACACTGTAACCAACCAGAGACAGTTGAACATGTACCGTACTGCTGCACTGCAATAAATACAAGAGCCAAAGGAAACATCTACTGTATTTAAGTTTCAGTTTGAGATGCAGTTTCAGTCTGAGATGCAGACAAGAAAAACTCATCCCCAGCAGTTTAAAACTCAACTCGACAATTAAAGGACAAAGAGCTGAAGGAATCCTCCTTAAAGCTCAACACAAGCTTCTCAATGAGAGAATAAGACAGATCAATTTCACTATTGAAGCTCTCTCATTTGAAATGGATCAGAGCCTCCTAAAGCTCTCCACTCTTCTACCACCACCTCTGTTGGAAGAAGTGTCCTGTTTTGTTGAAAAGGCTCAACTATCACAGCACCACAAAAGTAAGGAACGTCAAAAAAGTAAGTTCCTAAAATTACAACAGAGAGCGTTTTTCTCATCACAAGTCATCAGTCAAGATAAGGAGTTTGGCTCCAACACAAATACTCAGGAACTGTGGGTTAGAAATTTGTCTAACAGGACCTTGACACAACCTGAGAAAAATGTGTTGGCAAAAGGACTAAATTTTGCCATCTCCCCACAAGAAATACCTGTTGTGGAACTAATCACAGCCACAGAATCTGCGATTAGGAACAACAACTTGACAGGTACAGAGGCTGAACAACTTCGGATGAAAATATCAGCTACCCTCTCCAGTGCCAAACTGCCTCCCTCAAATCTCACACCACAGGAAAGGAGAGCCATAACATCACTCAGCCAAGACCAAAACATCACCATTTTACCAGCGGACAAAGGAAGATGCACAGTAATACTCAACACGTCGGACTACCAGGAGAAAATAACCGCTCTACTGAATGACAGTAACACCTATGAGCACCTGAAGAGGGACCCGACTAACACCTTTAAAAAGAAAGTCATTGATTGTCTACAAAAACTCGAAAAGGAGAAAACAATCAATCGATCATTGTATTATAGACTGTACCCGGGGGAGGCCACTCCTTGTCTGTATGGACTTCCAAAAATACACAAAGAAGGTACACCTCTCAGACCCATCGTGAGCAGCATGAACTCAGTGACATACAATGTTGCTAAACATCTGGCTGGTATTTTAGCTCCTCTGGTTGGAAACACACCTCATCATATTAAAAACTCCATTGATTTCACCAACAAAGTTCAACATTTGAAGCTGACCCCGGGAGAAACTCTTGTATCGTATGATGTGACTTCCCTGTTCACTGTTTATGCAGTCCAGTGCAGCGAAGTCTGCTCAGACCGTTACATCGGAGAAACGAAACAACCTATCCGCAAAAGAATGTCTCAACATAGGAGAGCAACCTCCTCTGGACAAAACTCTGCAGTTCACCTCCACCTCACGGACAAGGGACACTCCTTTGAGGACCAGAATGTTCAAATTTTGGACCGAGAACACAGATGGTTTGAGAGGGGGGTAAAGGAAGCTGTGTATGTTAAGAGAGAAAAACCTTCTCTTAACAGAGGAGGAGGTCTGAGATTTCAACTGTCTAAGACCTATAACTCAGTTTTGGATTTGATTCCGAAACGTTTTACACCGGATGGGAGCAGGGATGCCTTGTCTGTAAATTAGACTAACAAAGTTCTCTGAGTAGCCTCTGTTGTTGTTTGGGAGGTGTTGTTTGTCAATTTACATACAGTTTTGTGTCTTCTAACAGAGACCTCAAGGGAACCTCCTACTGTTAAGGTGTGATCTTTCAATTTACATGTATGTGTTACAAACCCCCTTTTGTTAAGCTGGGATGTGTCGTTTTGTCAATTTAAATAGAATGGGCATGTTAGTTAATTTGTGGTGTTATTTCAGTTTCCAATTTCATATGTTGGTGCGTGACTTGTAAGCCTGTATAAAACTTCTCGTTCTCACAGCTTCCATTCAGAATTGAAAAAGACTTCTGGACAGAAGTCGAAACATTTTCTACAACAAATAAAGTCCAGTTGATCCTGTATTGAACGCCTTTTTTGATCTATTTAAGTCATTAACAAAGGAAAAACGTCAGAACTTCACATTAGCTGGGCTCTTGGAAGAAAAATCATCTGATACATATACAGTAATAAAGTTATTTTGTTCATAAAGTCAATTAGCTTATTTAGTCGAATAGTTTTATTTACATTATTAAAAAAAAATTCTGTCTATTATCCAAATCCACACTCCAGTCCAGTTGGTGGTGGTAATGCGCTTAAAATGAATTTGCCAACCGCCAATAAAATCAATAGAAGAAGAAGAAGAATCGTAAACATAAGTTAAAAGTAAACTTCATTTCAGCAGCTAGGTGTTGAACTCGAAGTTGTAACACGGCAGTTTAAAGCTGGGGTATGTAAGATTGTAATGTAGTCTGTAACTTTTCAAACAATATATATTTTAACATATTTCTTCACTCTGTCACTAGATTGATGTTAGAGAGGTAATCTCTGAAAAAAACTAAAAAAAAAATATTGTCCCCTTGCTTCTCCAGGTGGTAAATAAGCATTTCTAAAAAGAAAAAGTGACCCGCCATTTTCCAGCCAATAAAAACAAAGTTTGTAACCAGCCAATAAAAACCGAGCTTGAATTTGAATCAGCCAATAAAAACAGAGCTTGAATTCAAATTTCAACAGACCACAAGGGGGCAGAGCCATATATGGCTCTGAGGGGGAGGGATCAGAATGCTTTGCTTGTTGAAATTTTTTCTAAGTGCTGCTGTTCTACAGAAACTGCAGACTGAACCTTTAAAGGACTGCTACGTCACGCTCGCCCGCTCGTTTAGGCTCTGGTTAACAGTTGTCTCTCCTCCACAGTCCCAGTTTAATAAAGTTTTTAAAGCTATCCCAGATGCCGTCAAGAGATTAGCCCAAAATTCGAATTCGAACCTGGTAGCTATTAACCCATCCGCACTTTACATTAATGGTCTTAATTTTTTGGATAAGGACTGTTCAAATGTATTCATACGTACTAAACTTAACACAATCCTTTTTCCAAAGCCAACAAATAGTAATTCCATTCACCAGCTGTTCTCCAAATCAAACATTAAAAAATTGAGAACTAAATAGATTTCTTACCCTTTAAGTCCCAAAACGAAAGAAATCCACTTCAAAGTTATGAACAACATCTATCCATCCAACGAGTTGCTAAGATTGAGGTTTGGTATTGATCATAACAACTGTGTGTTTTGTGAGACGGACATTGAAACAACTGATCATCTGTTTTTCCATTGTATCTACTCTGGGACGTTTTGGGAGGACATACAAGACTGGCTATCATCCAACTCACTCCCTTCACAAGAGAATCTATTTGGTATCCATCTGGAGAACAGAAAACTGGACCTGATAGTAAACAAGTTGATTATCCTGGGAAATTTTTTCATCCACATTTCCAAATGGAGAAAGACAAAACCATAAACTATCTCACAGACAATTATCTCAAAGCCCTGAAGATGATGAACAAAAAAAATGCACAATCCCTTCTTGGAGCGTTTGAAGATCATAGTATATTCTTGGACCCATAAAGCAGTCTACACAGGTCATAACTGTTTTTTTTTTCTGTATACTGCATTTTAGTTAATTTGATTTGATGTTTATTCATTCATTTTAAAAGAACAATACAAGACAGTTTCATCAGATACAAGAATACAAGTAGGATAAAAATGAAGGGAGCAGAAAGAAGATGAAATCTTATTATATCTGCCCCTTATTTTACAGTTTGTTCAACCAATGATAACCTTCAACGGGGCGGCCGTGGTGTAGTGGTAATGGCAGTCGACCCCTGATCGGAAGGTTGGAGGTTCGAATCCCGCATCCGCCCACAATGTGTCGTTGTGTCCCTGGGCAAGACACTTAACCCCGAGTTGCTCCCGGTAGGTCTGGATGGCGCTTCGCAAGGCAGGCTACCACTACCGGTGTATGAATGTCTGAATGAATGGGTGGATGGCTGGTATTGTAAAGTGCTTTGGGGCTCCTCACAGGGGGCTAGAAAGCGCTATATAAATAAGCTCCATTTACCATTCAAACTACATCACAAAATGAATAATTCTACTTAATTTTTCTAACTGTAATATACAAACTACATCACAAAATGAATAGTTCTACTTAATTTTTCTAACTGTTTGGTCAATGCAAGGCATTGTAGGAAGGTGCTATACAAACAAGTTTATTATTATTATTATTATTATTAACTGTAATACACAAACTACATCATTCTAACTGTAATACAGAAACTACAGTACATCAGAAAATGAATAGTTCTACTTAATCGAATGAATAGTTCTTAATAGTTCTACTTAATTTTTCTAAGTATGGAAGCCTAGCCTGGCCCTCGCCTTCCTGCACAGCTCCGCTCAATTCTCATTTCCCTTCACTTCACAGTCTGGGACTTCCCCCATCCACAAGGATTTCTCCTGTAGATTTTTGTTCGGACCAATCAGAGAACAGAAGGCGGAGTTTTGAACGACGTCGACTGACGTCGTCATTCAAAATGGCTGCCGCCACGAAGGAATTTTCAATAAAACAAGGTAAAAAACTATTATTTCTCTGCTGAGAAAAATATATTTCTTAGCTGACGTTATATCAGAAGTGTTCCTGAGCAATCAGAGAGCAGAAGGCGGAGTTTTGAACGATGTCGACTGACGTCGTCATTCAAAATGGCTGCCGCCACGAAGGAATTTTCATCAAAACAAGGTAAAAAACTATTATTTCTCTGCTGATAAAAAATATATTTCTTAGCTGACGTTATATCAGAAGTGTTCCTGAGCTTAACAGTTCCTAAATCAATTCACGAAATGGTCAAATCTGCTGGATTTAAATAGTTTCGGTTTGACATTTTCCAAACAGCCTCGGGTGCGCTACGAAAATAAATGATAAAAAATCAAATTTTATCTCAAATGTTTTATCTAGGCCAACAGTCAGTAAATTAGAGCCATATAATTACACACTGGTAGCAGAAAAAATATCCACCAAGTGGTTTCTGAGCTATTTATGTGATAGCCTGGACCTCGCCAGGCTAAACTAACAAAACTCTGCCTTCTGTTCTCTGATTGGTCCGGTCAGAAATCGTTGTCTATGGGAGAAATCCCAGACCCTAGTACAAAACAAAGTGAAGGACAAGGGTCTGGTTTTAACCAGGCTAATTCAGTACTATCTGTGATAGCTTTGAGGAGATACAGACTCATATATGAAGAAAGGTTTTTAATGCAGCTATTGCAGCCTTTAGGGCGTATGGCAGCCATATTGGATTTTGAGTTCAGGGTTGGTGAGGAGTCTGGCTTTCTGAGCAGAAATTCTGACTTTGCCATAGCATTTTACAAAAGTAGGTAATTTTGTTGACTTGGTATAAAGTACAGCTTTCAGTCAGCCTGCATCTTCATTTTGGGCCAATAAGGAATGCAAAATGCTTTCTGATAGATTTAGGGTGGGATGATTTTTGTATTTTTTTGTGGGAGTTCACAAAAGGCTTTTGAGTAAAGGCTTCCAACACTGATGAATAAATTACTAGACATTGATTGTTTTGGTGACTGTGCATGCACAATTCATAAAAGAAGTATGGGTAAAATAGACTTCAACTTGAATATTTTTAAAGCGTTCTTGAAAATGTGCCCTTGTCTTAATGAAAACATTGTTTGCACGTGGATGAAAGGTGTAAAACCATAGTTTGTTTTGAAAACTTTCTGTGTTAAAGGGACCAAAGGTCTGACCTCTTACATAAAACAAGAATATTGGCTTTAATAAACATAATGCCTCAGTCTAGAAAGTGTTTAGTTTGGCCTTTCTGGGCTACAGTAGAATTGGGTTGTTTGTGTTTTTGGATAGAAACACATTTTAGGATAAAGAAAAAATGGAATCCCAGATTCTACATTTAAGTCATCAAACTAATGATTAATCTATTAAGCTTCTGTGAATGCATCCTGCTTTAACTGAATTCAAAATGTTACTTCTAACCTACAAAGCTCTCAACAACCTAGCTCCATCTTATATTCGAGATCTTATTGTTCCATATTTTCCTAACAGAGCACTTCACTCTCAGACTGCAAGTTTCCTTGTGGTTCCTAGAGTTTCCAAAAGCAGAATGGGAGGAAGATCTTTCAGTTGGTATAAGGTGCAGGAAAAGAGCCACCTGCATCATGAAAGACCTCACTCACCCAGCACACTCACTCTTTGCCCCACTCCCCTCCTCTCTTGTGGAACCAACTTCCAGTTTCTGTCCATGAGGCTGACACATTGTCCAGTTTTAAGACTGGGCTTAAGACTTTCCTTTTTGATAAATCCTTTAGTTATTGTTATGCTGACTTAAGTTTAGACTACTAGAGGACAAATTGATCTTCTTCTTTCGGCTGTTTCCACTTCAGGGGTCGCCACAGCGAGTCATCCTCCTCCACCTCACTCTGTCCTCTGCATCCTCTGTCCTCACTCCAACTACCTTCATGTCCTCTCTAACTGCATCCATATATCTCCTCTTTGGCCTCCCTCTTTGTCTTTTTCCTGGCAGCTGCATTTCTAACATCCTTCTACCAATATACCCACTGTCCCTCCTCTGGACATGTCCAAACCATCTCAGTCTGGCCTCCCTAACTTTATCTCCCAGTTGTTCAACATGTGCTGTACCTCTGATGATCTCATTCCTAATCTTATCCATCCTTGTCACTCCTAATGCCGGGTTCCCACCAAACGCGCCGAAGCAGCCACTTTACATGCAAAGTCTATGTGGAGGCGCAGCCAGGCGCGGCCAGGCGCGGCCAGGCGCGGCCAGGCGTAGCGCGTCTTGAGCAGTTCAAGTAGCGCGGCAGTACTTTCCCACGCACGCGCGCGTCCAAAGCAGACGAGGCGTCGAGCAGCCAAAGTTAATTCATTTGAACTTTGGCTGCTCGACGCGTCGCAGCAACCAATCGGGAGAGCCTCTGCTATGTGATGACGCAACAACGACGGGACTGTTTTTGGACTTTTTAAACTTACCCCAACGAGCCTCCATGAAGAAACCAGCCTCCGGTAAGAAACTTGGCATTTTTACAGTTGCCGCTGTCTGCTCGAGCGTACGATCACCCCAAACATAAAAAAAAAAAACGTTTTAATCTCAACAAAGACCTTCGGAGCTGCAGTTCGGCTCGTAGAAAACCCACTCAAGTAGTAACGAGGCTCACGTACAGCTGATTTCATCTGCCCAGTGTACAGAAAACAAAACAAATCTGACCGGGAAGGGAGCCAGACGCTGCTCCCACTGCGCGTCTGCAGACGCGTTCTGTGTGAACAGACATCTGTTGACAAGCAGCAAACACGGTGCGTTGATAGCGTTTTGACGCGTTCGGTGGTAACCCGGCATAAGGAGAACCTCAGCATCTTCATTTCTGCCACTTCCAGTTCTTTCTCCTGTCTTTTTGTCAATGACACTGTCTCCAGACCATACAACATAGCTGGTCTCACCACTGTCTTGTAAACTTTTCCTTTGACCTTTGCTGACACCTTTTTGTCACAAATCACTCCTGAAACTTTTCTCCATCCACTCCATCCTGCCTGGACTCTCTTCTTCACCTCTTTACCACATTCCCCATTTTCCTGGACAGTGGACCCCAAGTACTTGAAGTCCTGCACCTTTGTGACCTCTGCTCCTTGTAGCCTCACTGTTCCACTGGCCTCCCTCTCATTCACACACATGTACTCTGTCTTACTACGGCTGACTTTCATTCCTCTTCTTTCAAGTGAATACCTCCACCTCTCCAAGTTCTCTTCCACCTGTTCCCTGTTCTCACCACAGATCACAATGTCATCTGCAAACATCATAGTCCATGGGGATTCCTGCCTGACCTCATCTGTTAGTCGGTCCATCACCAGAGCAAACAAGAAGGGGCTCAGAGCCGATCCTTGATGCAATCCCACCGCCACCTTGAAGCTATCTGTCACTCCTACAGCACATCTCACCACTGTCCTGCTGTCTTCATACATGTCCTGTACCAGTCTAACATCTGCCACTCCAGATTTCCTCATGCAATACCACACCTCCTCTCTTGGCACCCTGTCATATGCTTTTTCTAAATGCCACAAAGACACAATGGAGTTCTTTCTGACCCTCTCTGTACTTCTCTATCAACATCCTCAAAGCAAATATGGCATCTGTGGTGCTCTTTCCTGGCATGGATCCATACTGCTGCTCACAAATAGTCACCTCTTGTCTAAGTCTTGCTTCCACAACTCTCTCCCAGATATTCATCGTGTGGCTCATCATCTTAACACTAGGATGACTGAATTTTCAAGATCCTGAGGACAAACCCCCTCCTTCTTCTCAACCATTAGTGGGCCATTAACTGCCTTTTGTTATAAATATGCGTGCACACAACTCAGACACCCCCACCACACCAGACTGCATTCCAATGTTTCCACCAGGTAAGTAAGACTCTGCTTGCACTTCCCCCTTAGCCAGAAGAGAGGCCCTGACCTGAATTCACACATAACAGACCCTGAAGTTATCTCACAGTTGAACAATTTGGGACATCCACTGAACGGAAAGCTTTGTCTGCTCCAGAACAATTTTATGCATAAAATTGTCTTATTCTGCTGTGCTGATTATCCTGTAACCCTGATGTTCTGTCAAATTAATTATTTTGCTTACAAGTACTGTCTCTCTCCTTGTCCTTGGCACATGTATATACGGTACGTGCCGGCACATGCAGGTGGCCCATTGCTGTGTTCTACAACATGCTTGACCTATTGTTGTCCATCACCTGACGGACCAACACAGGTTACATGACCTGGGGTCAACTGACAAAATGACACAGGTCACACGACATGAAGTCAACTGACGGACCGACACTGGTCACACGACATGAGGTGAACTGACGGACCGACACAGGTCACACGGCATGAGGTCAACTGACGTACCGACATAGGTCACATGACCTGAGGTCAACTGACGGACCGACACAGGTCACATGACCTGAGGTCAACTGACGGACCAACACAGGTCACATGACCTGAGGTCAAGTGACGGACCAACACAGGTCATACAACATGAAGTCAACTGACGGACCGACAAAGGTCACATGACATGAGGTCAACTGACGGACAGACATAAGTCACATGACCTGAGGTCAAGTGACGGACCAACATAGGTCACATGACCTGAGGTCAAGTGACGGACCAACACAGGTCATACAACATGAAGTCAACTGACGGACCGACAAAGGTCACATGACATGAGGTCAACTGACGGACAGACATAAGTCACATGACCTGAGGTCAAGTGACGGACCAACACAGGTCACATGACCTGAGGTCAACTGACAAAACGACATAGGTCACACGACATGAAGTCAACTGACGGACCGACACTGGTCACACGACATGAGGTCAACTGACGGACCGACACAGGTCACATGACCTGAGGTCAACTGACGGACCGACACAGGTCACATGACCTGAGGTCAACTGACGGACCGACACAGGTCACATGACCTGAGGTCATGTGATGGACCAACACAGGTCACATGACCTGAGGTCAACTGACACAACGACATAGGTCACATGACATGAAGTCAACTGACGGACCAACACAGGTCACATGACCTGAGGTCAACTGACAAAACAACACAGGTCATACAACATGAGGTCAATTGACGTACCAACATAGGTCACATGGCATGAGGTCAAGTGACGGACCGATACAGGTCACATGACCTGAGGTCAAGTGACGGACCGACACAGGTCACATGACCTGAGGTCAAGTGATGGACCAACATAGGTCACATGACCTGAGGTCAACTGACAAAACGACATAGGTCACACGACATGAAGTCAACTGACAGACCGACACTGGTCACACAACATGAGGTCAACTGACGGACCGACACAGGTCACATGACCTGAGGTCAACTGACGGACCAACATAGGTCACATGACCTGAGGTGAACTGACGGACCGACACAGGTCACATGACCTGAGGTCATGTGATGGACCAACACAGGTCACATGACCTGAGGTCAACTGACACAACGACATAGGTCACATGACATGAAGTCAACTGACGGACCAACACAGGTCACATGACCTGAGGTCAACTGACAAAACAACACAGGTCATACAACATGAGGTCAATTGACGTACCAACATAGGTCACATGGCATGAGGTCAAGTGACGGACCGATACAGGTCACATGACCTGAGGTCAAGTGACGGACCGACACAGGTCACATGACCTGAGGTCAAGTGACGGACCAACACAGGTCACATGACCTGAGGTCAACTGACAAAACGACACAGGTCACACGACATGAAGTCAACTGACGGACCGACACAGGTCACATGACCTGAGGTCAACTGACGGACCGACACAGGTCACATGACCTGAGGTCATGTGATGGACCAACACAGGTCACATGACCTGAGGTCAACTGACACAACGACACAGGTCACATGACATGAAGTCAACTGACGGACCAACACAGGTCACATGACCTGAGGTCAACTGACAAAACAAGACAAGTCATACAACATGAGGTCAATTGACGTACCGACATAGGTCACATGGCATGAGGTCAAGTGACGGACCGATACAGGTCACATGACCTGAGGTCAAGTGACGGACCAACACAGGTCACATGACCTGAGGTCAACTGACAAAATGACACAGGTCACACGACATGAAGTCAACTGACGGACCGACATAGGTCACACGACCTGAGGTCAACTGACGGACCGACACAGGTCACACGGCATGAGGTCAACTGACGTACCAACACAGGTCACATGACCTGAGGTCAACTGACACAACAACACAGGTCACATGACATGAAGTCAACTGATGGACCGACATCGGTCACACGGCATGAGGTCAACTGACGTACCAACACAGGTCACATGACCTGAGGTCAACTGACACAACGACACAGGTCACATGACATGAAGTCAACTGAGGGACCGACACAGGTCACATGACCTGAGGTCAAGTGATGGGCCGACACAGGTCACATGACCTGAGGTCAACTGACAAAACGACACAGGTCACACGACATGAAGTCAACTGACAGACTGACACAAGACACATGACCTAAGGTCAACTGATGGACTGACATAGGTCACATGATCTGAGGTCAACTGACGGGCCGACATAGGTCACATGACCTGAGGTCAAGTGATGGACCAACACAGGTCACATGACCTGAGGTCAACTGACAAAACAACACAGGTCACACGACATGAAGTCAACTGATATACCGGTATAATGGACCAGATTGCACATTTATATACGGTGCGGCCCATTGCCGTGTTCTACAACATGCTTGACCTGGCAGCGATAAATGCTTATGTGTTATACAAAGACTGCACTGGGTCCAAGGATTTTGGACTGAGGGGTAGGGGGTGGGGGGTGTAGGTGTAGAATTAATGGGTCATTATTAGGGTCATTAGCATGTGAATCGACATTATATAGCCCACTGAAAGGGACCGGGGGATTTAGAAGCCAAGTTCCCTTGCGCAAAAAAGCGTAGCCTTAGTCAAATTAATTCCCCTGTAGTTGCTACAACTCGGTGCATCACACTTGTTCTTAAAAATGGGCACCAGCACACTTCTTCTCCATTCTTCAGGCATTTTCTCACCCTCAAATATTCCATTAAATATTTGAGTCAAAAACCTCACTGCCATCTCTCCAAGACATTTCCAAACCTCCACTGGTATGTCATCAGGTCCTACTGCCTTCCCCTTCTTCATTCTTTTCAGAGCTTTCCGGACTTCACCCTCACTAATCTTTCCCACTTCCTGGTCCACAGTTTCTATGACCTCCACTCTTCTTTCTCTTTCATTCTCTTCATTCATTAGCTCCTCAAAGTAATCCTTCCATCTTCCCATCACACTCTCCTCACTTGTTAGAACATTCCCATTCCCATCTTTAATAAGCCTAACCTGCTGCACATCCTTTCCAGCCTGATCCCTCTGTCTTGCCAATCGGTACAAGTCCTTCTCGCCCTCTTTAGTGTCCAGTCTCCCATACAACTCATTGTACGCCCTCTGCTTTGCCTTAGCTACTTCCCTCTTTGCTCTATGTCCCATCTCCTTATATTCCTGTCTCCTCTCTTCAGTCCTCTCACTGTCATATTTCTTCTTGGCTAATCTCTTTCTTTGAATGGCGTCCTGCACTTCACTATTCCACCACCAGGTTTCCTTATCATCCATTCTCTGTCCAGATGACACACCAAGTACCTTCCTACCTGTCTCTCTAATTACTGTTGCTGTAGTAGCCCAGTCACTTGGAAGCTCTTTCTTACCACCCAGAGCCTTTAACAGCTCATCTCTGAATTTCTCACAACATTCTTCCTTCTTTAGCTTCCACCATTTGGTCTTCTTCTCTGGTTTTACTCTTTTTCTCTTCTTCACAACAACAGTCATTCTACACACAACCATCCGATGCTGTCTGGCCACGCTCTCCCCTGCCACAACCTTACAGTCTCCAATCTCCCTCAGGTTTCCTCTTCTACACAGAATGTAGTCGACCTGTGTACTCCTTCCTCCACTCTTATAGGTCACTCTATGTTCCTCCCTCTTTTGGAAATAGGTATTGACTATAGCCATTTCCATTCTCTTGGCAAAATCCACCACCATCTGTCCTTCCTGGTTTCTTTCCTTGACACCAAACCTACCCATCACTTCCTCATCCCCTCTGTTTCCTTCACCAACATGTCCATTCAGGTCTGCTCCAATCACCACTCTTTCCTCCCTGGGAATACTCTCTATCACTTCATCCAAATCTTTCCAAAATGTATCTTTCTCCTCCCCATCACATCCAACCTGTGGAGCATAACCACTGACTATGTTTAGCATCAGACCTTCTACTTCTACCTTCAGACACATCACCCTATCTGACACTCTCTTCACCTCTACTACATTCTTTGCCAACTCCTCCTTCAGGACCACCCCTACTCCATTTCTCTTTCTATCCACACCATGGTAAAACAGTTTGAACCCTGCTCCAATGCTGCGAGCCTTGCTGCCCTTCCACTTGGTCTCTTGGACACATAAAACATCTACCTTTCTTCTCTGCATCATGTCAGCCAGCTCTCTACCTTTGCCTGTCATTGTCCCCACATTTAGAGTTGCAACCCTCAGTCCTACATTCTTCACTTTCCTCTTCTCCCTCTGTCTCCTGACACGTTTCCCTCCTCGGGGTCTTCGACTAACAGTAGTACAATTTCCGCCGGCACCCTGTTTGTCAACAGCACCGGTGGCAGTCGTTGTTAACCCGGGCCTCGACCGATCTGGTATGGTTTCACTTTGATGAACTCGCATTATGGTTTTGGCAAAACATCGGATGCCCTTCCTGACACAACCCTCACTATTTACCTGGGCTTGGGACCGGCACAAGAGATACACTGGCTTGTGCTCCCTAGTGGCTGGTTTAGAGGACAAATTGATCTAATTTCCTTAAATGAATTGTTAAAATTGAATAGTTTTCATTTGATATTATTTCTATCTTAACGTGATACCTGACCTGCCATTGTGGATCTGTTCCTACCAAACCCAGCTAATGGAAGCAGATGGCCACTTGCCCTCAGCCTGGTTCTGTGAAAAGTTTCTTCTTCATGAGGGAGTTTTTCCTTTCCACTGTTGCCTTCATGCTTGCTTAAGATGAGAGTTCTGTGAAGAAGTTAAATTCAAAGCAGTCTGCTCCTCAGATAGTGTTAAATTACCGTAATGTCCAGACTATAAGCCACTACTTTTTTCACACGCTTTGAATACCACGGCTTATACAATGATGTGGCTAATTTATGGATTTTTTATTTTTTGACGGGCTAATGAGCTTCATGCCACCAAAACATTTAGCTTCGTCACAACAGGCGATCACATAGCTGACAAATACATGTCTCTCTTGGGGGGTAGAGATAAGATGAGATGATATCAGCCGTGTTACAGGCACTGTTTAGAAGAAAAAAATTACTGTGTGCGTGCTACGGTACGTACTTAAGTAAAAGTAAAAAAATAAATAAAATCTGTGTAAATATCTCATGTTACAACATGAACACCCGCGGCTTATAGACAAGTGCGGCATATTTATGTAAAATTAAAAATATATATTTTATTTTGGTGGGCACGGCTTATATTCAGGTGCGCTCAATAGTCCAGAAATTACAGTATTATTTTTATATATCAATGTTTCTGTTCAATGCCCTTAGATGACTTCTGTTGTGACTTGGTGCTAAATAAATAAACTGAATTGAAATTGAATTGAATGAATATCACACACGAGAACTTTAACATAATTTTTTAATAAAACTCATGTTTGTAGCTTGATGTCAGCATGAGGGAAGAAGAGGGAGGTGGGGGGGAAGGAAGACACGGTGGTGTTGTCCTCATCACTGCCAAATGTGTTACTGAATGGGCCTACTGGTCAGCCCACACACACACACACACACATGCGCGCACACATGTCTGGACCTGCAGTGTGCCAGACCGGATGGTACTATAAGTGTGTCTGCCAACTGCTAACAGCTCTCCCGGAGTGGCTCTCACTCAAACACACCGAGTGCCCAAAGCTGACTGCTCACACGTGTTCACACACACACACACTGGCACATACACACCTCAAATTTCTGCCGTAGCTCCTCGTTGCCCTCCTCCCCCTCTGGAGCCACAGGAACATTGAAGTACTCGCCTTCTTCCTGAGAAAGCAGCTTAAACCTGAAATCAACGGATATTTGCAGTCAAATCGATTCCTAACAACTTCTTACAAAGAAGATGCTGAACTGCTCCCACGAAGCAAAGCTTCAAGCTGGGGTCTGTTTTGTGCTGCAGCTTGAAGCTCAAGAAAAATCAGTCAGTTGTTCAATAATTTACTTTTCTTTCCTGGTTATGTTTTTTTGTAACGGTGCACATTTGATCCATAACAGCTGATGCCACTCCTGACTAAAGCACATGCCTCACGGCACCACAAGCTCATTTGAACCAGAGTGCTTCTGCACAGCATTAATGGATTTAATGACACACATTTAAGCACCTTTGCTTTTCCCCAAAGTATTTGCAGACAGTTTCACCTTTAGCAACCATGAAATCTGATAAAGATTCTGTGAGATTACAGCTGACACCACACACTTATTTTAGTTGAAATAAAAGTGTTGAGCTTGTCTCTGCCATAAGTTTTATGCTTTGAAACAAGATGTATCGAAAGAAGCAAGTCTCATAATAGCTACAAATGTGAATTCTTGATTTGCAAAAGTGCATAAGGACTTGTGCATTTGTATGGGTGAATACAAACATACACTGTAACCCACATCTGAATATCAAGCAACCTGAGCACCTGTAACACAACTAGGCCTGTCACAATAACCAATTTTGCTGGGTGATTGTCTCAGAAATTATTGCAATATACAATAATATTGCTTGAAATTTGACAACAATTAGTAATTACTGTCAAATTTACGAAGAAATGTTAATTTATTTTGCATATACGGTAGTAGCTTTTTTCAACCACCAGATGGCAGTGTATGACTGTTTGAACTGAAGGATGGACAGTGAGGGAGCGAGCAGCGTGTCTCGTTAAGAAAAATGGGAGGGAGGCCCCTTGACGTGACATGGGCTGTCTCTTTCCTTTTTCAGTTCTCAAAATGACAGACGGTGGTGTGGTTTGAGCTCTTTAGCATAGCATTTGTTACACTAAGCTTTTAATAAAAAATCAATAAACAAGTTCTCTGTTTCTTTTTGCTGAGAAAAATAACTTTTTACACAAAGGCACAGGTTTCAACCGTGAATTATGGAGCTTCGACAAGACAGAGGTTTTTTTTTTCCCGAGGTCGACCTGTTAGCTTAGCTCGTAGTTTAGCTTCTCAGCTTAGCTGCTTTTGATTATACAAAAACGCAATTTTGGATGGCTAAAATGGATTTTAAAGAGAAAAGAGAAAGGGAGGGGTCAGTGAAGAACACCGGAGTTGAGTCTTTTTTCATCCAGTGTCTTCAGTAGAAAGAGAGAGACACAAAGAAACGATAAAGCCGATAAATAAAAATGAGGTCGATAATTTTCATTTATCATGCAGTTAACTGATTTATTGTTTATCGTGACAGGCCTAAACACAACTTTACAAAAACGGAGGAAATTCTTACATTTAACCTCCCAGATATGACAGTTTCCAAACTTGAAAAGGTTTCAGTGCATACAAATTGTTAAATGTAAGTGTACACATGGAGAGACGTGTACAGAATGGACTCAAATTAGCTTGTGGGCACACATTATGTTCGAGACATGTTTTATTTTGTATGTTTTGCTGGTGGACAGCAGGATAAATGAGCACCATAGGAGTCAAGTGTTAAAATTCTTCTGAGATAAAAATGTGTTTTTCAGAAAAATAAAATGTCCCTATTTAATTATGTACTACACATGGGCTTGCACAAATCTTGCTTAAAAATGGCATTTTAATACAGGTTTTAAACAAGCTACTTCTAGGTGGCAGTCATTCTTTATCCTTCTGAGTGGAAGAGGCTGTTTAAAAAAAATTTCTGCTTTGCTGAAGGTTTTAGTTATGTCGATGAAGCATGGGATGCTAAAGATTATTGTGCTGCACTTCACTTAGACCTGTCTAAAGCTTTACATACTGTGGACCATGACATCTTGTGTCATAAGCTCTCAGTCATAAGCTCTCAGATCATACCATTGGTTAGTTAACTAACTATCTCTCAGATTGGAGACAATGTGTTCAACTCAACATAACTATTTTTCTTTTACATTTTATTGTTGGATGTAACTCGGACCCTGGGTACACAATTTCGTTCCACCACATGTATCACATGTGGTGCGGATGACAAATAAAGAAACTCTGACTCTGATAATGGTACTTCTTCCAGCTATCTAACTGTTAACAATGGTGTACCACAAGGTTCAGTCTTAGGACCCACACTCTTCACAATCTACATAAGTAATGTAGGTCAGACCATTCCTAATGCATCCTTACATTTCTATGCCGACGACACAGTTGTTTATTGTCGAGCTACAACAGTTGCTAAGGTTTTCCGTCTTTTACAGTGTGCATTCGACATCATAAAGTCAGATTTGTTCTGTCTCAAACTGGTGTACCTCATCAGTGGCATTTGTTTAAAACAGGTCTCTCTTGTAAATGAGTCCTCGAGACTCAATGAGACTAACCTGTATAAATAAAGCTTGAATGAATTTTTTATTTTTTTTATAAATAAATAAAATGAATGTCATGGCTTATTCCTCCTATGTGAGGAAATACTAAATGTCCATGCTTGGCAATTCTATAATCAGTTTCAGATAAAGGCAAGGGTGGCGCTAGACATATTTTCTTAAAGTGACAAAGATGTGGCATGAAGTTCCAGCAGGGGAGTTAAATATGTATTTCGTCACAAAATGTGTTACATATTTTATTCTGTAAAGAACTGGACACGCTTTATCTGTCGCCTGCCACTCCAGTGCATAGAGCACCAGTAGCCACTCCAAAAAATTGTTTCACTGGTTCAGTATCTCAGAATTCCTCAATAGCCAACCTATGCTAACGCGAGCTAAAACTGCCAAGGCAGGTAAGCTGTGGAGTTAGTTAAAATATAGTTTTGCAAGTTTAACATGCAAAAACAGGCCATGCTTTTCAAAAACTGTCTCTTCAGAATGTTTCAGTTTGTTTGAGGCTTCGTTGTAAACATGGACTCAAATTTTCCTGATTTGGTTGTAAACACCAAATCAGGAAATTTTTAGTTGATGTCACAGTTTGCCTGTTGCTTTGTTGCTGGTGTTTACAACCAAGCAACGGGAAATCTGTGACATCAACTAAAAATGTACTAATTTCTCAATCATTTTTCATAATTTTGAGTCACCAACTACCGTACTTGCCGCCGTACATGTCGCACCGCCATATAAGTTGCATCAATCAAAATATGTTTAATAAAGTGGGAAAAACATAAATATGTTGCTTCGCCGTATACGTTGCATCTATTATGCGTCACTCCTGACAACCTGAAAATGTGGGCCGATGTACCTATAATCGATTGGCTATCAAATGGCGTCCGTGGGAGCGTGCACGGGAGGACTTTAACAAGATTAACACCTAAAAACAATTATTTGTTTGCTCAAAATTATAGCAAAGGTGTGTCTCAGTTGCACTTTTCCTTAATAAATGCACTTTATTGGTCAAATCAGCTGCATTTCAAAAGCCAACTCAATTAGTTGAGGGCCCTCTAGCGGCTGTAAATGGTAGTGTCTTATATTTTCCATGTCAGAATGAATTAAATGTCAGATCTCAGCCAACAACTGGGTTATAAATACTGTATGGGGAAAAAAGCATAAATGAGTCGCTTCGGTGTATAAGTCACAGGGTGTGCTAATTTAGGCAAAAAGGTGCGACTTATACAGTGAAAAGTACGATAGTCTCCATCGGTCACAGCCCAGTGAAACAATACACACAGTATACTGTAGTTTTATTATCTGGCAACAAACAGAGAAACAGAATTTAGCTGTTTTGTAAAACTGTGTAACTATAGTTAAAAATAGAAATACTGTATAGGCTAATTATACAGTTTTGTAAAACTGTGTAACTATAGTTAAAAATAGAAATACTGTATAGGCTAATTATACATATATATATATATATTTTTTTTTTAAATTACAAGCTCCACTCTTGTTCAAATTCCTTTAAATTTTCTCACCCATAAGGAAGTACTTTTGCATAAAAGGCGTGCAAAACAAAGAGTTTTTGTCTTTTTCCCTTTGTGCTACTCTGTTAGTATTGCCAGCAAGTGTGAGGCTTTGAAGCAACACAAATGTGGATTTTTTATTTTTTTTTTAGGGTGGGGGGGGGTGGATTTTTACCAGCTGGATCTGACTATCAGGTGTATAAAAAGGTGTCTTTCTGCCTCCACCTCAAAAGGCTGGCATCTCATTAAAAACCCTGACAGAGCAGCGTCAGCAGAAAGGCAGGGAGATGCAGAGAGATAAAGATGGTGGAGGTGGCGATAAAGAAGCAGAGATAAAGAGATGGAGTGGAGTTCTTCTGGCACAGAATGTGAAGTGTGAGGTGTTTCTCCTGTGATACAGTAATGAACAAGGTCACCTTCACGCTCCCTCCTCCTGCTTCGTGGTGGCACTTCTCTGCCTCGCGTCTCTCCCTTTAATTCACTCACTCGGGCCTTCTCTCTTACCATCCGTCCACTCCTAGTTTCTGGAGCTCCGAGATGCCGAAGGACAGTGATCCCATGAAGTCATTGCGGCTGGTCAAGTCCCAGTCCCACACCTCCACGGACAGGCGGCGGTCCTTATCGTGCTCCTTCAGGTGGCTGGAGGAGACACAAGGTTGGGTCATCTGCAGTCATTTTGTCATTGCTCTTATAGTGCAACTCATTCATCTAATACGTGAAATAAAAGTCTTAGGGCCTCGTTGTCTTTACTACAACATGCACAAACCAGTTTACCAACTCTTCCCACTATCCCTTATTTTGATTGGTTTGAAAGATGAAAAAAAAAGGTCCCCCGCAGCCAGAGCATCTGCACCAAGATGCCTGGAGGGGATGAGGCTTATTAAGAATGCAACTGCATCGAAACAAGCCCACCAGCGAGGTTTTACAAACACAAGAAGCCAGATGGAGGTGCACGGTGGCGCAGTTGGTGGAGCTGCCGCCTCTCAGTGAGAAGGTTGCTGGTTCAAATCTTGGCAGGGGGCCTTTCTGTGTGGAGTTTGCATGTTTTCTCCATGCATGCATGGGTTTTCTGCATGTGCTCCAGTTTCCTCCCACAGACATATGCATGAATTTTATATAAAGTGGACACCAGAGAACACACAAATAAACTGTTTATTCAATCAAATATCTTGAAACTAAAGGATCTGGTTGATTTAAAAATGTTATTGATTATGTTTAAAGCTAGAAAGAGATTATTGCCATTTAATTTACAAAAGTTCTTTGTCTTAAGCTCTTGTGATAGAACTAACAGAAGGAAGTATGATTTCAAAAGTAAAACTGTGCGTACTACTTTAAAACAAATGTGCATTTCGGTGCATGGAGTAAAACTATGGAACAGTTTGGATGAGGAGTTTAAAAATTGCTCTACAATAAACCAATTCAAGAAACTTTATAAAAAAAAGAATGATTAACTCTTATACACTTTTGAGTTGTTAATGGGAAAAGTGATATAGGAGCCAAGATGGTGTAGTGGTTAGGGCGTTTGACTTGGGACCCGAAGGACGCGGGTTCGCGTCCCGGCCACTACACATCTTGGGGTGTCTATGAGTGCACACCTATTTCTCCAGCTCCCCGAGCGCCTTCTATGGCTGCTCACTGCACCGCCTGGTAGGTGGTTGGGTTAAATGCAGAGACGAATTTCGTCTGTGTATGGGAAACATACGCAGATGACAAGATTAGACAATTATTATTATTATTATTATATTGTTATGTATGTTATTGTTTATATATTGTTTGCAACTCGTTTTGTTAATTTAATGTTTACGGCCATGACATTTTTGTAATTATTGAGAAAGGAGGCAGGTCTATACAAGATTTTCTTCTTCCTGCTCCCTCTTCACTCGTGTAAATATATGTTGTCA
The DNA here is from genome assembly GCA_038048925.1 of Garcialebias charrua. NCBI lineage: Eukaryota > Metazoa > Chordata > Actinopteri > Cyprinodontiformes > Rivulidae > Garcialebias > Garcialebias charrua. The sequence goes on from JBBPBX010034608.1 coordinate 24,515, forward strand.
GAGAATGTATTTGTAAACTGATTTTTTTTTTATCGAGTGAATAAATTGATTGATTGATTGATTAATGTTAGGCTGATTGGTAACTCTAAATTGTCTCTAGGTGTGAGAGAGAGAGAGAGTGAATGGTTGTTTGTCTTGTTTGGCTCTATGTGTCTCTGTGATGGACTTGGACCTGTCCAGCCGCCTCTCACACTGCGATGGCTGGATATGGGCACCAGTGACCCCCTGTGACCCGAAAATGAAGAAGCAGGTAAAGATAATGGATGGAAGCAGACAAGATATATTTATCTGAGTGCTGGCGGTTGCACCTGGGCATAACGTGATGTTCAAACTGACCAAATAAGAGAGGAAGAGGTGAAAGAACAAAAAAAGGGGCAAAAAGAGCAAATGCTAAGATAAACATTAATAAATAAAAACAATGTTGACCAATTTGCAGCCTTACAATTTGAAGGTCTCGTTCCAGATGGGGTTCAGGTTGCACTTGATAGTCTTGGTCTTCTGTTTGCTTTCGCTGCGGGGATCTGGGATCAGCTTGAGCTTCACGTAGGGGTCTGACAGACCGTTGGGGTCCATGGGAATCAGGTTTCGGGCTTCTTTAACTGAATGTAAGAGCAAAAGAAAGGGTAAAAACACAAAATGCTTAAATATTTCAATATGTCAAGATATTTCCAAGTTTTTTAAATATAATGTTAATGTAATATAAACATGAAGATATTGCAAACCAAAAATTTGAACCGATGATTGGATCGAAATTGAAATATGATCAAAATATTGTGGGGAAAAAAGTCACCTTTATCAATAGTTTTTCACCAATGTTGATAAAATCACTATCTTTAAGAAGTTTGTCAAAATTGAAATGTTGAATAAATATCAATGAATGTTGAATAAATATCAACGAATGTTAAATAAATATCAACGAATGTTAAATAAATATCAACGAATGTATAATCAGTTTCACTTTAAAGAAGGTTATATGATTTACTGTTTTGTCATTATAAAATAACTTGTTTGAATTAGATGAATAAGGAGCAGATTAAATAAGATTATTCTTCATCTGCTACCTTTCATTTTATATTATTTTTTTCTCTCTTTTTATGCAAGTCATTTGTTGTACTCATTATTGTAAAATGAATAAAATTTAATGAAAAAAAAGAGACCTGCTCATATTTTACTGATTACAAAACAGTTATTTACCAAATACAAGTATAGCCTCGTGAACGCAGCTAGAATTACGTCCCATTGATGTCGTGTTGTTTGAAAAATTTTTTTGAATTATTCATAATTATTACAGTTATTTAATTTTTCTAAGCAAATCTTCTGATCTTAACTTGTCAGCAAGAGCAAAAAACATATTTTTATGATGAACCTGAGGGACACTTTCCCCCTTGTTGTAATGTGTGTGTGTTTGTGTATGTGTGTGTGTG
>JBBPBX010034609.1:0-22017 GCA_038048925.1 Garcialebias charrua
AGATAGAACAAGTCTGGGATAAACGAACCATGAAGTAGCGAGGGACTACTTTATTGTCATATATCAGCGCTGCGGTTGTATTCTTAGGGTTTTCATTACATTTAATATAACGAGTTATTAATTGGAAGAAAAAAATAAATGACTCAGTCAGTGTCAGAGATTCTTTATTGTCATTTGCACCACATGTAGTACATGTGATGAAACGAGATTATGTACACAAGGTCCCAGTTACATCCAACAATAAAATGTAACAGAAAAACAGTAATAACATCTAAGATATGAACTAACTAAGAAAAACATAAACTAAAAATACACTAAGCACTAATATCATAGAATAACATTACTCCAAACAGCAGCACGAACATGAGTCTGTATGAGCAGATGAGCACGAATGAACACAGCAACATGAAACAGATTTTTGTCAGCAGCAACATGAACAACAAAATGAAAGTAAAGATCTAAACAAAATAGGTTAAATATGGATCAACTAGAAACGTCCAGTTGATGAGAGGCTGGGACCATAAAAGGCAGTCAATCATGAAAATCAGTTTTCATTCAACCTTTATTTAGTCAGGTTAATCTCATTGAGCCTCGAGGACTCGTTTACAAGAGAGACCTGTCTACAAACTAAAGAATGATGACAAGAGCAACAGTAGAATTTCCTTAAACAATCATCTGTTTTACTTGGCATTTAATCCTCGCAGAGTCTGAGAACAAATTTTGAGCAGTTTATTGTTGTTGTGTTAACTTTATTATGTTTTAGTGGCACTAGATGCACTTTACTCTTTTATTTTTATCTGTTTTAACTGTGAAGCACTTTGGTCAGCTTCGGTTGTTTTTATGTGCTATATAAATAAAATTGACATTGACATAGACAAACACAAGAGAGAAATACAGATTTAAAAAAACAAAACAAATTAAAACAAAGTAGCAAAACATTATAAGGTAGATGTGGAAAATCAAAAACAGGAACATATCTGCATTGGTTTTTGCCAGGATTCCAACAGATTCTGAAAACCATTTAGAGAAGTCAAGGTCGAGAGCTTCAGATCTTTTTGTAAGATATTCCATGAAGCAGGAGCAGAGTAGGAGAAGGCCCTTTTTCCAAGTTCAGTCCTCACTGACGGAACACTGCAGGTAATCATGTCCTGAGAGCGCACGCTGTAGCTGCACTCACGCAAAGACATGTAGGAGGAGATGTATGAAGGCAGCAGACCAAGAAGTGATTTAAAGATGAAAATGTACCAGTGGAAGAGTCTGCGTGAAGTTAAAGGTCCACTGACATGATTTTTTTACTATTCATAAAATTGCTCAAAATATATATATTTTATCATTTAAATATGTTCGTTTTTGCAAACAAAATGATAAATCACTTTAATTTTGCTTTAAAAGTGATTTTGAACTTCAAGCCGTGTTTAATCATGGGAAATCCGATTACACGCGAACGCACCATCTGTGATGTCACACTGGGCAGAGCTCTGGGCTTGTCACAGTGCGCAGGTATGAGCATCTCGACATGAAGTCTGATACAGCATCAGACCTAAATTAGATCTGTTGTTTCTTGTTCCATCACCCAAACTATTTTCTGCTTCCCAAAATGAAGACAAATAGCTCAAATCTTCACATAGATTGATAAATTCATCGGGTTTTAAATTGTCCGCTATTAAAGTGAGACTAAACCCAGGTTGAGACGGTAACTCCTCCTTCCAAAATCTCCCTGAAAATGGGCGTGTCGAGAGACAAGGAAGGGTGGAGGTAGAGTTGTGCTTTTGTTCACGCCTCCACCTGCAACAACCTAAAACAAATTAAACCTCTAGCCAACAACATACACCAAGCAACAACAAAGAATAAACATGTAGATGTATTTATCTATTCCACCCATTCCATCCAAAACCAAAGGCCTAAAACAATGAAAATGAAAATAAAACCGCTTGTCAGGAGTGAAATGCAGCATTTCCATATAAGGTATGCACTTCTCATCTCTGCAGGGGATTGGCTCTGCTTGAACCACCTGTGTGACATCACACATGAGCAGACATGTCACACATGAGCGTTTGCACAAATAAGAAAATTAAGGTGTAATCCACCAGTTCAACCCATAGAACTACCGTAAACACATTTTTAGACCAAATATTGCCAATTTACACAGATATGCACAATTATGTGAGAATAAACACAGCCATAGTGCTAGATAACATTTTAAACACATTCTAGGGAGTTTATCAGCTAAAAAATGTTAATTTTGGGTTTAGTCGCACTTTAAAGACACCAGAGCCCTCTGCCCAGTGTGACATCACAGATGGTGCGTTCGAGTGTAATCGGATTTCCCATGATTAAACACGGCTTGAAGTTCAAAATCACTTTTAAAGCAAAATTAAAGTGATTTATCATTTTGTTTGCAAAAAACATATTTAAATGATAAAATATATATATTTTGAGCAATTTTATGAATAGAAAAAATTAATGTCAGTGGACCTTCAATGATGTCCAGTTAACCAGTGAATACAGGGTGCAGTGGTGGGTACGATAATCACAGTCAGTTATGAATCTTAGTGCACCGTGATAGACAACATCCAACATCTGCAGGGTGCTTGTAGGAGCATTCATGTAGATAATGTCACTGTAATCAATGGAGGGGAGGAAAGTCACAGCGTTTCCTAGCATTCAGTTAGACATGATCTGTTTCTGAAAAAGAAACCCAGTTTAACTTTCAGTTTCTTCACTAGGTTTTCCACGTGGAGTTTAAAAGAGAGATGCGAATCGACCAGGATACCCAAATATTTATAGGAATCAACAAACTCAATAGGGACACCATTTGAGGATAAAATCAGAGGAAGAACTGCTGGGACCGACTTCCTGTTTGAAAAAAGCATCCCTTTGGTTTTATCAGCATTTAGGACAAGTTTGAGACGGAACAAATCTGACTGGATGATGTCAAAAGCGGATTGCAGTAACTGGAAAGCCTTAGCTACTGTTTTAGCTCCAGTAAACAACTGTATCATCAGCATAGAAATGTAAGGATGCATCAGGGATGCTGACCTACATTACGTACCTATGTAGATTGTAAAGAGGGTTGGTCCTACAGACTGAGCCTTGTGGTACACCATTTTTAACTGTTAAATAACTGGAAGAAGTACCGTTATGTTGAACACATTGCCTCAGATCGGAAAGATAATTAGAAAACCAACCAATGGTGTGATCAGAGAAACCGATTTCTGAGAGCTTATGACACAGGATGTTATGATCCACAGTGTCAAAAGCTTTAGACAGGTCTAAGAAAAGTGCAGCACAATAGTCCTTAGCATCCAATGCTTCAACAACATCATTCAGAACCTTCAGAGAAGCAGTTGTTGTGCTGTGTTTTTTCCTGAAACCAGATTGATGGAGAGGTAAGATGTTAAATGAGTCCAGATAATTTTTGATCTGAGAGTTTATCAGTTTTTCTAGAACCTTGGCTAAGATGCAGAGTTTAGAGATCGGTCGATAATTGTTCAGTGAGGTGGGGTCACCTCCCTTCAGCAAAGGAAGAACAAAGGCTGTTTTCCAATTGTCTGGAATGGAGTTTTGACTTATGGAGTGCTTGTGTTAGCAAAATGTTTCACAAGCCACTGGACAGACTTTATTGAAACTTTCAGATAATATTCATCAGATGTGCATCTACAACTAAATCACTTCTGGAGTCCACACATTCAAACTGTCTGCCACAGCTAATGAAGCGTAGCCAGGAGAACAATGGCTGCAAGTCAATAAATCTTGGATACAGAGCTGAAACATGGCAGCATCTGAGAACTGCACAGTTTCTGTGACGAAGGAGAAATGTGTGGCAGAGAACACAGCTTCTCTCTGAGCACTTCGTCTTGTGACCGGTCAACTGACGCTTCATGTGCAACATCTGTGAAGTTCCCTCTTCTTTTAATGTTCCCTGCTGGTTGGACACTGCTGTGTCTGAGCCCGAGCTTTGATTCAGAGGCGGCTCGTCACTGACATAATGTCTCATGTGGACCTTGCTCTGTGGATTACCAGAAGTCTGGACTCATTTTACTGATGGTGTAACATTACGATGCATGTTGCTGGATTAGACCTTAGGCTGGGAGCTAGCCAGAGGCAAGATTTTCATTTATTTATTTATTTTAAACCGCTTGTCTTTTTATGTGTGGTTTTATGGCTTTTAGGGAGCGTTGGAAACACTTTGTTTGACTGTATTTGCTCAGTAAAACAAATAAATCTGTGTTGTAAAGACACTTTGAGCTCCAGTGAGCGACTATTAGGAGGCTTCCTGTCCTGTGAAGAACAGTAAATATGTCGGGAGCTCATTTGGGCTTCTTGGTGTTTGTCTTCTGTGACTTGTTGTCATGGAACATGTGAGCGCTGTAGTAGACAAGTGGCGTGGGCCCTGCTGCGGTCCTGTTCTGTCTGGCATCGTGTCAGTCCGTCTCAGAGGAAACCGTGTGACTGAGCTTCAGCTACATGCCATAACTGCCACAAACAAAGCGGGGATTGTCCTGCTGCCTCTTAGCTGCATCTCCAAACAAACCGTTTGAATCTGACCCGTATCAGTGGACGTTGTTCTACCAGTAGAAGAATGTACTCCTGCTTTCTGCTTCTCTAGAGCTGAACTGGGAGCAGAGCAGCTGGCCAAGCTCTTTAAAAGGTTGATTTTTGCCATAATTATTTATCATCATGACCATGACATGCCTGTGGCTCTGCTGTGTGGGGATGTGTCGACGGTCTCATTAGTAATGGATTACTGTGCGTTACGTATTAAAGAAAGGGTCGGCCAAAAGGGAACGTGAACAAACCCACAGGGCTTCTGCAGAACTGCTCCACACCGCTGAGTAATCTTTCAGTGGTAATTATCACAAGTGGCCATCACAAATAGTTTTCTCATGGACGTCGCCTCCGTTGGCCTAGTTTCAGTCACTTCAGCTGTTTCTGGAGGTAAACAAACACGCGTAATGTTTAAATGTGTCCAGGCCAAGCTGGACACAAGTTTTGTTTACACATTTTTTAATCAATTGTAGATGTATAGATGGAAATGTAGATACTTTAATGACCCTGTGCAGGAAATTACAGCATTGAGTTTCATTAAATGTTGAATAAATTTCATTTACTGGACTGCACAGTGGATTAGTGGTTAGGACTGTTGCCTCACAGCAAGAAGGTCCTGGGTTTAATCCCTGGTTTGGACCTGGGGTCTTGTTCTCCTCATGTTTGTGTGAGTTTTCTCTGGTTTCCTCCCATGTTAAGGCTGGTTTATACTTCTTGTCGCACGTCTTTTACCCCTCGTTGAGGCTTGTGTGTCACCGACCGCATTGAGTGTTTATACTTTGAAACGACGTGGGGATTACTTTATAGTAATACAGCAAACCCCCTACTTACGACTCCATCGACCTACGAACAACGGGACCTACGAACGTATCATATTTAATAAAAATATGAAATTACTGTATTAAAATTTTTTTTTTTTTTTTTTGTGTTTAAATGTTCTTAATTTCATGTGTACATCACTTTGTTGCAGCTGTGGTTGTTTTAAAGGCTTTATAAATAATAATTATGATAAAAAAGATCATTTCTGATCATTTTTGAGCAATCTTGGGCAACAGGAAGTAGGTCTTCAGTTTACACGGTCACAAATTAATGTAGAACACCGGACGCCATTTTAGGTTCAGTCACTGGGGTCTCCGGTCACAAATTAATGTAGAACACCGGACGCCATTTTAGGTTAGCTGCCCGGGAGCCGGCCGAAGACTGGTGACCAGGATGGCTTCATATGGATTAATTACGAGCTGGAAACGTCTCTGTGAACTTTGTGGATGTCTCAGGCAGCAGCGGATTTATCGCTGATCGTGCCAGGCCGCCGCGAACACCTCCGGCCGGCCTGGCTACACCTCCGGCCTGGCTAGCTCCAGAAGCTAACACGGGAGCCGGCCTTTTGAACACTTGTGACCAGGATCGCATCATATGGATTAATTACTAGCTGGAATCGCTCTGTGAGCTCTGTGGACGTCTCAGGCTGGAGCAGGAGCTGCAGATTGATCGCGCCGCCGCTCCAACACCAGCTCATGGCTTGGCTAGCAGAAGCTAGCCAGCTAGCTAACACAGGTCTCGAGCAGCTGCGGTGGCTCGCCGGCCCCCGCGCTGCTCGGCCCGACAACAATCAACGCATGGCAACCTAAGATGTCGGCTCGCTTTAAACACACGTTTTTACGCATAACAGCCGAGTTTTCTTTGTTTTAAGAGCTGCGCGCATGCGCGATCCTCTTCATTTTGTCAACTTTACACGCGCATGCTTTAGCTCCTGTGTGCGCGCGCGTTCGTAAATATATATATACACAGTATAAATATATATGTATTGGTGTGTGTGTGTGTTGGGGGCAATGCGCAAAGTGTGTGGTCTCCAAGCTCTCTCCACCCCCGCAGAGACGCATGGTTTGCGTGTGTGTGCGCGCGCACAGACGAGTTTCTCTTCAAAACTATCCATGTCGAAGCAAAAACAAAAACCGGCTTCTGGAAGAGTAGCGGGTAGCGCCCACAAACTTTGAACCAATCACACGCTCCGAGCCGCATCCTCCGCGTCTCGCAGTGCTGACTGGGGGCCATGTACAACACAGCTGTCACCGGGGGATCGCAGCGGGAGTGCAGACGGAAGTTGCACAACTTTTTTTCACTCAACGGGGGGTAAAAGACGTGTGACAAGAAGTATAAACCAGCCTTTAGTCTGCCTTCAGGCCCTTCATGCAAAAGAGATCTGTGATCTCAATGGGATTTCCCTCGTTAATAAAGGTTAATAAATATTGTTACTTAAAAAAGAGAGCGGTTGTCATTGTTTTTCTGTTAACATCTCTTAATAGGATGTGTCTGACAGGTGGCTGAAGAGTGCCTGAACGTCTCGGCCTCAGACCAGAGGCTGGCACCACTTTGCTGCGTGAGCAGGACTCACACCCGTACATGTCTACCTTCCTGTCGACTGCAGACTCATGGATATTTGAGTTATGTTTGAGTTGAGTTCTCGTATGGTCACCCAGACAGACCTGTCATTGTACCTGGAGATCAACACCTGGGCTGTGGTGGTCCAGGAAACTAAAGAGTCCAGCCTTTCCCTTTCCTGAAGTAAACGTAGCTCTGGAAGAGGATGTGCTGCAGCGCTCGAGGGCAGCCAAGTTTGCCGCTCTGTATGTGTGTGTGAAAGTAAGACACCTGTTCTCCTTCATGGTGCACGGGGTAACGTGCGCTAAGCTGGCAGGCCATTAGTACTCCAGGCCAGGCCTCAGCTGCTCCCACACTGAAAGCCATGAATAGTCTTTGTGTTGCTGCTATTACAAACAGAACAAAAGCTCTTGTTCAAAGCCATGCAAGTGGTCGCTCTGTTCACTGAGGAACATACATGTAGATGGTCCAGTAGAAAAAAGGCATGATTAGGAGGCTCCCTTCATCTGGCTGATCCTCCCTCGTGCTCAGCCCTCCGGACCTGCAGGCTCAGCTCCTCGTCCTGGTCCGGCTCAAAGGGCCCTCTGTGCTGCTGGCTGCCAGGACCAGTGTTGTTGGAATGTCTCAGCTGCTTGTGGGGTGTGGGGGGAAGTGGCTAATGACATGTTAAGTGTGGTTTGAGTTCACCTCTCTCACAGGAGCCCCACCGTGGAGATTTGTCTTTCCTTTTTATGGGACGAGTTTGTTTTTGACTCAAAAGGATTCAAGCTGCAGAGGCTGGAAGGCTCTACTTGTAGTCAAACCACACCAGTGATTCCATTTTAATTTGATTTATTCTGGATTAATTCAGATATTGTCACCACCCATCAGCATTTTGTGTTTCGAGACTTCTTTCAAGTTGGGTGATGTTTCTTTAGGAATGAACTTCAACTCTTTTAAGCTTCTTCACAGTCAGTGGAAGTGAAACAATCCAGTTCTGTTCTGTTGTAAACTGCTGCATTCATCATTGCGATTAATTTTCAGATTAGGCAAAAAAAAAAAAGCTCTTACCTTTTAAAGCCATTTGTTAGTAAATGGGAGGTGTGTACTGGTAGCTCTCCTAGCTTGTTAAATGTAAATATTCACTATATTTTCTGCTTCCAGGCAGATTAGACGTCACTTCACAGCACATCAGGTGAACTCCATTCACTAATATTTAATCCTGTTCAGTCATGCAGATGATGAATATTTCAGTGAGACAAGAGGTGTCTGATTTTTTTTAACCACTCATATTTGAGCAGTGTTCGCCATCTGCCAATTTAATACAAAGGAAATGATGTTTGTGACTCATTTTTCCAAACACTGGCTCAATAACGTTCTATCTTATCTTCTGGTGTAAATGATCAGTTCGAACATCAAGGTTTTTATGAAAAAAATGTTGTTTCAGTTGAAGTTGATTTTTAATGAGAGAAATTGCATTTCCTGAGAAAATGCAGCGTGAATGCTTGTTGCTGAATTTGCAGCATAAGCTGTTGAACAAGGAAATGCTTACTTGAAATACACAAACAGCTGAATAGTATAAAGAAGCTTAAAGGAGCACAAAAAGCTGAAATTATCAAAAAGTAACTGAAAATGGATGAAAAATGCTTAAATTAGCAACAACAAAAAAGGCATTTAAAAGTCAGAGTCAGAGTCAGAGAGTCTTTATTGTCATTTGCACCGCATGTGGTACATGTGATGAAAACGAGATTATGTACACGAGGTCCCAGTTACATCCAACAACAAATGAAAGAGAAAAACAGTAATAACATCTAGAACTAACTAAGAAAAACATCAACTAGTAATACACTAAGCCTAATATAGTGGGAATAAACAGCAGCACGAACATGAGTTTGTATGAGCAGATGGTCACAGATGAACACAGATGAACACAGCAACAAGAAAACAGATCAGCATCAGTATGATGTGATATTTTGCAGTGTTTATTTTTTATTTTATTTTTATTTATTCATGAGTCTAACAGCCTCAGGGTAGAAGCTGTTCCTCAGTCTAGTGGTTCTACACTTGATGCTCCTCAACCTCCGTCCTGAGGGGAGTGGGGCAAAGAGTGAGTGTGCTGGATGAGTGAGGTCTTTCATGATGCAGGTGGCTCTTTTCCTGCATCTGGAGGTGTAAATGTCTGTGATGGTGGGGAGACTGACTCCAACAGACTTCTGTGCAGCCTTCACCACTCTCTGCAGAGCTTTCCTCTCTTCAACTGTGCAGCCTCCATGCCACACGTTGATGCTGGAGCACAGGACGCTCTCCACTGCACACCTGTAGAACGAGGTGAGAACTGGGCTGCTCAGACCAGCACGTCTCAGCCGTCTGAGGAAGTAGAGTCTCTGATGACCTTTCTTGATCAGGCTGGTGGTGTTGTTGCTCCAGCTGAGGTTATCATTCATGTGTACACCCAAGTATTTGTAGCTGGAGACCACTTCCACTGCAGACCCACCTATTTTCAGTGGGGCATGGGTGTGTTTGTTCCTTCTGAAGTCCACAATCATCTCCTTTGTCTTCTTCACATTCATGTGAAGATTATTCTCTTTGCACCAGCTCTCCAGGTGTTCCACCTCCTGTCTGTAGCTGGACTCATCATTGTTTGTGATGCATCCCACCACCGCTGTATCATCTGCAAACTTAACAATATGACAGCCTGGAAGTGTGGCTGTACAATCATATGTGAGCAGAGTGAACAGAAGGGGGCTCAGCACACATCCCTGAGGAGAGCCAGTGCTGAGGGTTATGGTGGAGGAGGAGAAGTTGTGGATCTTCACGGACTGTGGTCTGTTTGTTAAGAAGTCTAGTACCCAGTTACAAATAGAGGGGCTTAGTCCAAGTGTAGATAGTTTGTCTATCAGAGTTTGGGGGATCATGGTGTTGAAGGCAGATGTGAAGTCCACAAAGAGCAGACGCACGTATGAGTCCTTCTGATCCAGGTGGGTGAGAGCAGTGTGGACCACGGAGGAGATGGCGTCCTCTGTTGATCGGTTCTCACGGTATGCATATTGATGAGGGTCCTCGTTGATGTTGACGGCTGTCTTGATGTGGGACATGACCAGTTTCTCAAAACATTTAGCGACTATCGGGGTGAGGGCCACCGGTCTATAGTCATTCAGACCAGTCACTGTGGAGCTCTTTGGGACTGGGATGATGGTCGCGGTCTTCAGGCAGGTGGGAACTGACTCCAGTGCAAGTGAGGTGGTGAAGATGTCAGCCAGCACCTCACAGAGCTGGTCCGCACATTCCTTCAGAACTTTCCCTGGGATGTTGTCTGGTCCGGTTGCTTTATGAGGATTAATCTTTCTGAGACTGCCTCTCACTTCTGCTGCGGACACCCTGAGATGCTCTTCATCTGGTGATGAGGTGAGTCTGGTGCTAGCTGGTCTGTTTGGATCATCAAAACGTGCATAAAACTTATTGAGGGCATCAGGCAGAGATGGGTCCCTGGGGCATTGTTTGTTTTTGCCTTTGTAATCTGTTATGCAAAAAGCCTTAATTAGCAGAAAAATTATCCAAAAGGAACCACAAAAAGAAAAATAGAATCTTAACGGAACACAAAACAGCTGAAATAAGTAGATAATTACCTGAAAGTGGCTGAAAAAAACACACAAAAAATGTATTTAGCAGGAAGAAGCTGAAAAAGCAAAAAAAAAAAAAACTTAAATAGGCTGAAATAAGCTCAAAAGAGCACATAAAGCTAACATTAGCTGTAAAGTAGCCAAAAAGTTGCATTTAGCAATAATAAGCTAAAAAGAACTTAAAAAGCTGAAAAAAGCACAGAAAAGAAGCTGAACCAGAGTAACAGCTGAAATGAGCAGAAAAAGATTGTAAAAGACTCAAGCGTTTTGAAACGTGAGGAGAGCTCCATTCATTTTCAATGAAACAAACATGGCCGGAAAGGCTAAGCATTTCAAAAAGTAAAAAACTGCACAAATTCCAAACATCAGAGCAAGAACGTCCTGAAGGAGCCGAACATTTTGATGTTTGAGTTGTTGAAGTGGCACAAACACTGCAGAACGTGTTAAATGCCCAAATAAGTACAGAAGAAAACCGGATCTCAGCAATGATTTATAAACATTCACACTGTTATTGGTTTTATGTGTGACCAGACTGGAACCATTATCTGGCTGTCATTCTCCGTTACAAGCTGTATAGTCTGACCACCCTGAGCTATTTCAATGCACACTGATTAGTAGGTGTGCTGGGCTGGGTGGCCCAGTTCTGACCCACTCAGCTCACTGACTGGCACTAATTTTAGGCTGGACTTTTACAGATCTAGATCGAGCGCTGGTTGCTGTCAGGAAACGTGGTTTAAAAAGGCCTTCAGTCATGCAGGGACTTCATCTGGGTGTGAGGGTGTCTTGACTCAGCAAATCAAATGACCCAGTTACAGAAGGACAGTTTTAGCCGACAATCACTTTGGTTCTCACAAACAATTTAATGGCTTATATGAGTGTGTCAGGTCACATGACCATTTTATCTCTGTCACACTACTGGATGCAGAGATCAGTGGTTTACAGTGGGAATGCCATGAAACTTTGTTCTGCAGTTTGAGTTGTGATGAATTTACTGTTCAAATACACATCTGCAACTGATTAACCTTTTGAGCCAACGTAATTCAACTGGGCCATCACAGCCGTTCAAACTTAGAAAACACCAAGATAGAAAAAACAGAAGAATTTTACAGATATTGAGCTGTAATTTGGTGTGGTTTGTGGCTGAAACTGATCCCCAATACATATTATTAGTGTACTGTACTGGACCACACTCTGATCTCTGAACTGTCCAAATGAAACACTTTTTCACTGAATCTCTCAGTGGAACACAGAACACTGATTTATTTTATTAGTTTGAATCAAGACACAAATTAAATCACAAGAGACTCTCTTTATTCTTTAATTTTGTTCTAATTCAAATATAATCAAAGCACAACCTTGTTATTCAAATGAGCAATGTTTGTATTCTTCAATATGCTGAATGATCATGTGTTAATATGCTGGTATATGTCTTAAGTCAAATAACTGTCTAAAGTTGAATTATATGGCAGACTGTACCTTCAGTTTTGTTTAGAAATGAGAAACAGCTTAATCAAGTCATATCATTTCTCTGGTGTCTCAATTCTGTTTTTTTTTCTGCTGTCGGACGTTTGGTCAAGCACTAAAGACCATCGTTCTTCAGTAAGGGCTTATAACATGCTAGTTATAAAGTCCGACATCGAGCGTAAAAGCTCCATTTTGAATGAAAACTCCTTTGAGAAATCTTTAATCTTGAAAAACCAAACCGGAACAGTGCCACTACTTTGAGTCGGTCGATGCGGACCTCAGGAGATGCTGAAAAGCGAACACGTTGAAGCCTGCAAAAAAACGTAGCCGGATGGACGATCTGTGCACGTTTAAGGTTGGCCCTACTTTACTAGAGATTTAGATGAGAGTCTGCGCAAAGGTAAAACGTTCACTAGCGGACCTGAAGTCAAGCGGACGCCTCTCGAAGGGCTGCCATGTTTCTGGTTAAACTCACTTCAAGATAACTACCCCTCCTGTACTTCCTCCATCTTTCTTACTCCTCCTAAACTTCCTCTTATCCATCCTTGCCAGAACTTTAAGCTAAATGCCTGCAGATATAAGTTATTCTAAGACCCATAACTTGTTCTGTTGTTCCTAGAAATTATGGACGTGTAATTCATGTGCTGACATTAATGTATAGGAAACTGATCGATCACTCAAGTTGTACATATGTTATGATGTTAAATTTATGATTTGTTAATAAATGGTTCAGTTCTGCTGAACCAACATAAGTTAATGCTTCATTGGGATTTATATCTTATCAGGTGGTCGCAGATTTATTGTTTAGTCCATGAAAAAGAAGAGAATTTGTGATATAATTGATGCTAAGGTTGACAGGTAGCACCTGTTCATTCTTACATTTTAGTGTACAGCACAGCTCAGTAAATCTGACCGTAGGTATACTAATTACATCTGGTGGCTCGTACGTGCTTCTAAAAATGGATTTAAATTGATGTGTGGTCTCATATGAACTATGAAACGTCATGTTGGCATACAATGGATGTCCAAGTTTTTAGACTCTAAAGGATGGTTTTTTTTGGCTGGAAAGTGTTCAAAGGCTGTAAGAAATTACATGTTATTGTCATTTGAAGCTGAAATGTTATCATTGAGCAACTTTTTTTTATTATTATTTTTTATTAAATTTATTCATTTTAAAATACAACACAAAAAAAAATCACAATTTTGACAATACAATATCAAGAAATAAAATGAAGGGAGGCAGAATGAAGAAAAAATCTTATGATATCTGCCCCCATTTTTCAAACAGTCAGTTCAAACAGACAAAATAAAATCATCAAACAAGTAACAGAATAGAAAATAAATCATAATTGTCAAATTACAAAATGACAAGCAAGAAACTAATTCATATATATTTCAGTAATAATTTGGTTTTGATTAATTTCTTAAATGTGGATAACGAAGTGGCATTTTTAATTTCAGTATCCAAATAATTCCACAAACCAATTCCCTGAATGGAGCTTGACCGACCCCTCGAACTTGTTCTGTATTTAGGTTTAACAAAAATGTCTTCTCCCTTTAAATTATAACAGCTTTGACGTTTAACAAAAAGTATCTGGATATTACATGGTAATTCTTGTTTATGGGCTCTATACATGACTGACAAAATATTATAATCCACCAAGTCACTGAATTTTAGCAACTTCAATTGATGAAACAATGTGCTGGATGGGTGACAATAATTTTTTCTGGTAATTATTCTTATAGCTCTTTTCTGTAACAAAAAAACAGGTTCCGTGAAAGTTTTACATGCTTTACCCCAGATGTCGATACAATAAATTATATGTGGAACAATAATTGTGTTGTACAACAAGTACAGTGCTTTGTCATTTAACAGGTTCCTGACTTTATACAGAACAGCAATAGATCTCGCTATCTTTGTCTTTACTGAATTTATATGATGTTTCCACGTCAGTTTGTCGTCAATGATGACACCCAGAAATTTCACTTCACTAACACGACAGATCTCAACATCGTCAATCATAAATGGAATCTCAACAGTAGTTTTTTTTAACCAAATATCATATACAGTATTTAGTTTTATCCAAATTAAATGACAATTTATTTAGATTAAACCAATTTTGTATTTTTACCAATTCTAGCTTCATAAATTCAAAGATCTGTGTAATATCATGACCACAACAAAAAAGTTGTATCATCAGCAAAAAGGATACATTTAAGATGTACAGAAACTTTAACCAAGTCATTAATATACAAAATAAATAATTTAGGTCCAACGATGGAACCCTGAGGGACTCCACATGTGATATTACAGAGGTTGGATCTTACATCATTAATTTGTACAAATTGTGTCCTGTCACTGAGATAGCTAGTAACCCACTGCAATGCTGGTCCTCTTACACCGTAATTACTCAATTTGTCTATGAGAATGGTATGATCCACAGTATCAAAGGCCTTTTTCAAATCAACAAAAAACCCAAGACAATATTTTTTTTGATCAACCGCTGTGGTTATTTGTTCTATTAATTCCAATATAGCATTTGACGTAGAAGTTTTAGCTCTGAATCCATACTGACTGTTACTTAAAATGTTATGTTTGTCAATGAAATGGTCCAATCTAATTACAAATAATTTCTCTAAAATTTTTGAAAATTGTGGTAGCAAGGATATTGGTCTGTAGTTGTTAAATAGGCTTTTATCACCATCTTTGAAAAGAGGTACCACCTTGGCCACTTTCATATTTGGAAATTTTCCAGTAGAAAAAGATAAATTACAAATATGTATACATAAATGGCTCAATGACATGACTAATTACAAATTTTACAAATTTCATATCCATGTCTACATAGTCTTTAGATCGATTGTCTGAAAATTGTTTAACAACATTCATTATTTCTTCTTTATTTGTTTCCTTGAGAAAAATACTGTTGGTACTGCCAACTTTTAAAACGCTATTTGAAGCTTTTGGTGAAGATTTGTCACTTGTTTGTGTGGAAAAGTCTGAGGACGTTGTTCACACGCTGAAATGTGCAATTTCATTGTTAAATGACCTCCGTGTCGTTTTTAAAAGCTATTTTCTACATTTGCAAAGAATCTATGATGTGTAGTATCTTACATTTAAAGCAGGAATAAACGCATATTCTGTCTTAAAGGTCCACTGACATGATTTTTTTACTATTCATAAAATTGCTCAAAATATATATTTTTTATCATTTAAATATGTTCGTTTTTGCAAACAAAATGATAAATCACTTTAATTTTGCTTTTAAAGTGATTTTGAACTTCAAGCCGTGTTTAATCATGGGAAATCCGACTACACACGAACGCACCATCTGTGACGTAGTGAGAAGCAGAGGGCTCTGGTCTCTTTAATAGTGGACAATTTAAAACCAGACGAATGTAGCAATCTATGTGAAGATTTGAGCTATTTGTCTTCATTTTGGGAAGCAGAAAATAGTTTGGGTGATGGAACAAGAAACAACAGGATCAAATTTAGGTCTGATGCTGTATCAGGCCCTGTACACACGTAGCCTGGTGTTTGAAAAGCGAATATCTGCGCAAAAAAAAAATCTCTGTACATACATGTTCGGATATTTAAAATGTTCGTCTACATGTCCCCGTTTATTTTCACCATAGAGCGTTGTAAAGAATATGCCGAATCCATAGGTGGCAGTGTAGAGCAATCCCACAACCCTTCAACCCAGCCATAACTTCCTGTTATTATTATTCTTTTTTTTCGTTCGTTTGTGTGGACAGACCGCGAGGTTGAACTACTATTAAATACCGTGTTGGAGTACAAATTTAATAAAACGCAGGAAAGTGTCGACTGGGAATCATGTCCGACTGGGAATCATGTCAGAGCAGGTATGTTGACATTTTAGCGCTTTTTTTTCGCCGAGCATTATGTGATGTTAGCGCCGCTCCAGCTGGAGCAGAAACCTCCGGTTCTGAAAGTCCACACGCAAACTCGAAAGCGGAGAATTCTCAAATCTCCACTTTGGTCTGAGTTTTTTTATTATTCGTTTATAGTTACATCAACCGGAGTTCACGTGTGGATGAAGGGTCACACCGCATGATAAACTATTCGGTTTTACTGATATCCGGCTACGTGTGTACAGGGCTTCAGACTTACCTTCATGTGGAGCTGCTCATACCCGCGCACTGTGACGAGCCCAGAGCTCTGTCCGGTGTTACGTCACAGATGGTGCGTTACTAGTGTGTAATCGGATTTCCCATGATTAAACACGGCTTGAAGTTCAAAATCACTTTTAAAGCAAAAATTAAAGTGATTTATCATTTTGTTTGCAAAAACGAACATATTCAATTTCAAATGATAAAATATATATATTTTGAGCAATTTTATGAAAATATAAAAATCATATCAGTGGGGCTTTAAACTAGTGTTGTCAGCCGTGGTTTGGTTTTGCCCGGGCCTGTCTCTAGTTGACGTGTTGCTGTTGATACGGAGAAAAGTCAGTGTAGGCAAGTTATATTGCTGTTTGCTGAGCGTTAAGCTTGGTGTACCTGTAGAATGTGAATCGCTATATTTGTAGAATTTTCTGCAATGTTTTTAAGCGTTTTATTGAGTTGTAAAACGTCCGGAAACTTATGCTAACAGCTCGCATCCATCTTGAAGCTACATGTACTTTTCTTGTGCTGTGATTGGTCGAGGAAATAGAACTACATCATCCATGATTGCTTGGGAAATGGAACTACAAGAGTTCTGATTCGCTGAAAGCTGATGACGCACGACGTTGCGCCAGCCCACTCTGTCGTCAGACAACGTGAACACCATCTGCTGTTGAATAAAAGGATAATGAAACTTGAGGATGTCACAGAACAACACATTATTTAAAAATCACTGATTTTCATTTAAAATAACATCTTTAATGTTAGTCTGTGCACAATCAAACACTCCAGTTTATTTTAAATACAAAAATTATTTAAAATAACAAACAGAAAGACCTTTTTCACTCCTGATAACTGTCAAATACGGTAAATCAGTTTAACCAAACTGCAATACATCTTTTAAACCATGATGAAACGGCATCCTGTAACATTTTAGTGAAAATATTGCATTTAATTCAAATCTCTTTCAAAAGCGTTTGAGTAAAAAATAAAAAATAAAAATCAGGCTTGGTTTATTAGTAACTGTTTTAAAAATAAGTTATATTAAGTTAACACTGCGAAAGAGGGCATTTAACTTATACAATTTCATTGAGGGTAAAACCTAAAAAAAGGTACCTATGAATAAAAGACTTATTAAATAGTGAAATAGATAAAACCAGAAAGCTGATTACTGTAGTTTGATATCTCACTGCTACATAAAAGAAAACATTTACCTGCAAACGCTAAAATAAAAACAGTTCTGCTTGATTTTCACATAAAATCAAAACAAGATGACATCAACCCTCACAAAGCCTGGTGGCTATCCAGCTGCCGAAAAGGTCATGCAAGGACAAGATTAACATCCTTTGCTGTTTTATAACAGGATCTTCCAAGCTTATTTTGGTGACAAAAATGCACCAGACATGCAAGAGGAAGGTTTTAAATTTGTATTCACTAAAAATCTCATCTTTGAGATAAAAATGAAGGTATACATCATGGCTGAATGGAAAGAGAAAACCATGGAAGAAGTGAAAGAGTGTGCTGTAAATGTTTTTGAAGCTCACCTGCAAAGCTAATGAACATAACATCTTGGATTAAAACTTTGGCCTGCAAAGTAACAGGTGAGGTGTTCCTTCTAATCATGCTAGTTTCATTATAAAGTATATTACTGGTACTGCTATAATTTTCCCTTTGTCATCTAGTGTTGGAGTTACAAGAACTGTATTTTCCGCTGTACACGACGCACCGCCCTATAAGTCGCATCAGTTTAAAAATGTCTTAATAAAGTGGAAAAAAACATAAAACATGTCACTTTGCCGTATAAGTCGTATCTATTATGCATCACCGCTGACAACCCTGAAATGTGGACCGGTGTTGTGCCTAAAATCGATTGGCTGCCAAATGGAGGCTGCGGGAGCATGCACGGGAGGGCTTAAACAAGAATTTAACTAGATTAACACTTAAAAACCATTATTTGTTTGCTCGACACACTAGTAAAGGTGTGTCTCAACTTTTCCTTAATAAATGCACTTTAATGGTCAAATCAGCTGCATTTCACCTGGGCAGTAAAATGCAGCTGATTTAACATTTGCTCCAGGAGTTCTGGAGCGAGATGAAGGTGGCTTGGTATGGCAAGCCAAGTGTCTCATTAATAGCCACTTTTACCTATTAATGAAAAGAGTACACAGTAAAAAAAAAAATCCGTAAAAAAACGGAAAATGTCCTGGTAATTTTCTGCCAGTACATTCTCCGTTTTTTTTTACAGATATTTCCGTAAACCCTAAAACGGATTTTTCCCTTTTTTTAATGTATAATTTACATAAATTTCTGTTAATCTAGGGTGCCAGGTAAATGGAGTCCTCTTTCGCGCTTCTTCTCAAAGGTTCTTGTTCCCAGGGTGCTTTGCGCGGGGAAAAAAGTGGAGAAACCCCTGTAAAAAATGATAACGGAAAATTCCTTCACACTTCCACAGTACATTTACCTGTTTTTTTACGGATTTTTTTTACAGTGTACAAATCAGAAGATAAACACTGAACACCACACACGTTATTTATCCATTCGGCTCAGTACACTGCTATAGTGATAGTAATAATACGTGCTGTGTGTCGTCATCATTGTATGTTCCCATACAATGGTGAATCCATCCACCACCAGGTGGATGTTGCAATGATTGGGGATCAATCCTGGGACTTTCAGGTTTGGAGTAGGCTGCCGAACCACCACCCCATCTCTGTTGGGCAAACAGAGTGAGGGAAACAGTGTATTTGACTAGGGCTGAACGATTATGGAAAATAATCTAATTGCAATTTTTTTTCTATAAATTGCAATTGCGATTTAAAACGCGATTATTTTTTAATATCTTCTCTAGTATTTTTCAACAAACAGAAGCAATAAATCAATCTGTTTTATAATAAACAATGTCAGATTTATTTAAATACAATAAAGCAAACAAATCTATGCCTTTTCTTTTCACCATTTCTATTTTTTCTTGTTTCATAAACATAATAGTAAACATGTTAAGTGAACTTCCTAACTACTGTCTGAACTTCACATGACAGTTAATAAATAAATATAAAAAAAATTACTGTTTGAAGTTCAAACAGTTCGGTCAGTGATCCCTGTCGGCTGATACTTTGCTTACTTGAAGTTGAAGCACTGGTTGTTGTCATTCTAGCCATGCAACCATCGTAAATGTCTTTGTGGTGTTTTTTTTAAGTGTTGATAAAGATTTGTGTCACGTGACCAGTCAAATTGAAGCCTTCGCGATTAGAAAATCTCATTTTATCATATTGCGATATTATTGCAAATGCAATTAATTGTTCAGCCCTATATTTGAGCATCCATTGTGCAACAGGAAACTGGTCCTCCACCCACTAGAAACAGTTGGACAGGGGTCACCAACTTTTTTGAAACTGAGAGCTTCTTTGTGGGTACGGAGTCATACAAAGGGCACCAGTTTGATAAACTCTTCGGAAATAACAAAGCGTAAATTGAAAAAAATGTATAATAAACATATTTTTAAGAACATATTTTTAAGATAGACATTTTAAAATACAAAAAAAGAATAACAACTGAGTAAAATTAAATTTTAAATTCAGCTTAGTAGTGAGTTGTGCTATTTTTAAAACAGGTCCGGGGGCACCTCAAATGGTCCTTGGGGGCACCCGGGTGCCCACGGGCATCACGTTGGTGACCCCTGGATTAAGGTTTAAAAATAAATCATCACCCCTTAAATTTTTCCTTTGTCCTCTTTATTGGATTAACAGAGCAAGTAGCTCAGATAAAAATAAACACGAAAATAGCAATAGTTGGTTTATGAATGAAGAAGGCAAATTTATAATCATAAAAGAGTAACTATAAATTATGATTGTTAATTTTATGATCCCCCGCCTCCCTCGGAACGTGTTCAAAGCTCTCCCGGAGGTGGGAGTTAAAGCTCCGTCTTACGGGAGACTCTGCCAGACGTTCCCAGCAGACCCTCACAATACGTTTGGGTCTGCCAGGTCTGACCGGCATCCTCCCCCACCATCGGAGCCAACTCACCACCAGGTAGTGGTCAGTTGACAGCTCCGCCCCTCTCTTCACCCGAGTGTCCAAGACATGCGGCCGCAGATCAGATGAGACGACAACAAAGTCGATCATCGAACTGCGACCTAGGGTGTCCTGGTGCCAAGAGCACATATGGACACCCTTATGCTTAAACATGGTGTTCGTTATGGACAATCCATGACGAGCACAGAAGTCCAATAACAGAACACCACTCTGGTTCAGATCCCGTAAGACGGAGCTTTAACTCCCACCTCCGGGAGAGCTTTGAACACGTTCCGAGGGAGGCGGGGGACATGGAGTCCGAGTGGGCCGTGTTCCGCGCCTCTATTGTCGAGGCAGCTTATCAGAGCTGTGGCCGCAAGGTTGTTGGTGCCTGTCGTGGTGGCAACCCTCGAACCCGGTGGTGGACACCGGCAGTGAGGGATGCTGTCAGGCTGAAGAAGGAGTCCTATTGGGCCTTTTTGGCTTGTGGGACCCCGGAAGCAGCTGATAGGTACCGGCAGTCCAAGCGGCATGCGGCTCGGGTGGTTGCTGAGGCAAAAACTCGGGCGTGGGAGGAGTTCGGAGAGGCCATGGAGAATGACTTCCGTACGGCTTCGAGGCGATTCTGGTCCACCATCCGGCGTCTCAGGGGGGGAAAGAGGTACGCGACCAACACCATTTATGGTGGGGGTGGCGTGCTGCTGACCTCAACTCGGGATGTTGTGAGTCGGTGGGCGGAATACTTCGAAGACCTCCTCAATCCTACTGGCACGTCTTCCACTGAGGAAGCGGAGCCTGGGGACTTTGGGTCGGGTTCTCCGATCTCTGGTGCTGAGGTCGCCGAGGTGGTTAAAAAGCTCCGCGGTGGCAAGGCTCCGGGGGTGGATGAGATTCGCCCGGAGTTCCTTAGGGCTCTGGATGTTGTAGGGTTGTGTTGGCTTACGCGACTCTGCAATATCGCGTGGACATCGGGGGCAGTTCCCTTGGATTGGCAGACTGGGGTGGTGGTTCCCCTATTCAAAAAGGGGGACCGTAGGGTGTGTTCCAACTATAGGGGGATCACACTCTTAAAGACCGTGTAAAGTGAATTTCAACATTTTCTTCAATAAACATTATAAATGTCGTAATTGTAATCTTGTAAATGAGTAAAAAGTCTCAAAATTGTAGCTCAATTAATTTTGGAGTTATAGATCAAACTGTGTATAAACACATTTCTCTTTCAGGATTTTTTAGGCGTGGTTTAAATGTGACCGCGTTTCGTCACGCGGTCACAAGCCCCACCCCCTGCAGCTCCAGCCGTTATAAATGCGTTCTTCGGTGGAGCCGTTCACTCGCTACCGACCGTCTCCCTCCAGTACTGGCGTGCTGCTGGAGCGACCACATGCCACCTGCACCTCCGCGCACCTCCGCCCCCCCCCCCGCGCGCGCGCGCGTGTGTGTGGCGATCAGACCCCGCATGCATGTGACCGGGTCGCGCGCGCGTGTGTGTGTGTGAGTGAGAGGCGATCAGACCCCGCATGCGATGTGACCGGGTCGCGCGCGCGCGTGTGTGTGTGTGTGTGAGTGAGAGGCGATCAGACCCCGCATGCGATGTGACCGGGTCGCGCGCGCGCGTGTGTGTGTGTGTGAGAGGCGATCAGACCCCGCATGCGATGTGACCGGGTCGGACCGCGAGTCCGCTCATCTTCTAAAATAGCGCTGATTATAACAGCGGAGTTATGTGTCCTCAACTTTAAAAACATAACCAGAGTTGTTAGTGCACTAAAAACAGCGTAACTCTTGGAAAAAGAGCTGCTGGAAGCCAGAACTCAGATAAAAACGGAGCAGGTGGATCTCTGCTTCCCCCGTATGCCTCCCCACACAGCTCAGCTCTGAAGGGGGCTGGACA
>JBBPBX010034610.1:0-28288 GCA_038048925.1 Garcialebias charrua
AACTTTGTTGGCTTGAGGCATGGGGGCAGTGAGAAAACGCATCACCCCAAAAGTCTGACACTAGTGATCCACTTGTACGTTGTGACAGTGTGTCCCATCATCAGCTCTCAGTTCCTTTGGAAAGCCCAACGACCCACATAATTATTTCAGCATGATAGCAACACCGTTGCCTTCTTGTTTTTCTTACTGTTAACAAGTGCCACCTGTGACACCTGTTATCAGAGTCAGAGTCAGAGAGAATTTATTGTCATTTGCACCGCATGTAGTACATGTGTTGAAAACGAGATTATGTACACAGGGTCCCAGTTACATCCAACAACAAATGCAAGAGAAAAACAATAATAACATCTAGGATTAACTAAGAGAGACATCAGCTAGTAATACACTAAGCCCTAATGTAGTAGAAAAACATCATTATAAACAGCAGCACGAACATGAGCAGATGGTCACAGATGAACGCAGATAGTCACAGATGAACGCAGCAACAAGAAACAGATCAGTATCAGCATGATGTGACATTTTGCAGTGTTTATTCTTATTATTTATTTATTCATGAGTCTGACAGCCTCAGGGTAGAAGCTGTTCCTCAGTCTAGTGGTTCTACATTTGATGCTCCTCAACCTCCGTCCCGAGGGGAGTGGTGCAAAGAGTGAGTGTGCTGGGTGAGTGAGGTCTTTCATGATGCAGGTGGCTCTTTTTCTGCATCTGGAGGTGTAAATGTCTGTGATGGTGGGGAGACTGACTCCCACAGACTTCTGTGCAGCCTTCACCACTCTTTGTAGAGCTTTCCTCTCTGCAACTGTGCAGCCTCCATGCCACACGTTGATGCTGGAGCACAGGACGCTCTCCACTGCACACCTGTAGAACGAGGTGAGGACTGAGCTTCTCAGACCAGCTCGTCTCAGCCGTCTGAGGAAGTAGAGTCTCTGATGACCTTTCTTGATCAGGCTGGTGGTGTTATTGCTCCAGCTGAGGTTATCATTCAAGTGTACACCCAGGTACTTGTAGCTGGAGACCACCTCCACCGCAGATCCACCTATATACAGTGGGGTGTGGGTGTGTTTGTTCCTTCTGAAGTCCACAATCATCTCCTTCGTCTTCTTCACATTCATGTGAAGGTTGTTCTCTTTGCACCAGCTCTCCAGATGTTCCACCTCCTGTCTGTAGCTGGATTCATCATTATCTGTGATGCATCCCACCACAGCTGTATCATCTGCAAACTTAACAATATGACAGCCTGGATGTGTGGCTATACAATCATATGTGAGCAGAGTGAACAGAAGAGGGCTCAGCACACATCCCTGAGGAGAGACCACAGCTGTATCATCTGCAAACTTAACAATATGACAGCCTGGAAGTGTGGCTGTACAATCATATGTGAGCAGAGTGAACAGAAGAGGGCTCAGCACACATCCTTGAGGAGAGCCAGTGCTGAGGGTGATGGTGGAAGAGGAGAAGTTGTGGATCTTCACGGACTGTGGTCTGTTTGTTAAGAAGTCTAAGACCCAGTTACAAATAGAGGGGCTTAGTCCAAGTGTAGATAGTTTGTCTATCAGAGTTTGGGGGATCATGGTGTTGAAGGCAGATGTGAAGTCCACAAAGAGCAGACGCACGTATGAGTCCTTCTGATCCAGGTGGGTGAGAGCAGTGTGGACCACAGAGGAGATGGCGTCCTCTGTTGATCGGTTCTCACGGTATGCATATTGATGAGGGTCCTCGCTGATGTTGACGGCTGTCTTGATGTGGGACATGACCAGTTTCTCAAAACATTTAGCGACTATCGGGGTGAGAGCCACCGGTCTATAGTCATTCAGACCAGTCACTGTGGAGCTTTTTGGGACTGGGATGATGGTGGCAGTCTTCAGGCAGGTGGGAACTGACTCCAGTGAAAGTGAGGTGGTGAAGATGTCAGCCAGCACCTCACAGAGCTGGTCCGCACATTCCTTCAGAACTTTCCCTGGGATGTTGTCTGGGCCCGTAGCTTGATGAGGGTTGATCCTTCTGAGACTACCTCTCACTTCTGCTGCGGTCACTTTGGAATATATAATAATAATATATATATAATAAGAATAAACACTGCAAAATGTCACATCATGCTGATACTGATCTGTTTCTTGTTGCTGCGTTCATCTGTGACTATCTGCGTTCATCTGTGACCATCTGCTCATGTTCGTGCTGCTGTTTATAATGATGTTTTTCTACTACATTAGGGCTTAGTGTATTACTAGCTGATGTCTCTCTTAGTTAATCCTAGATGTTATTATTGTTTTTCTCTTGCATTTGTTGTTGGATGTAACTGGGACCCTGTGTACATAATCTCGTTTTCAACACATGTACTACATGCGGTGCAAATGACAATAAATTCTCTCTGACTCTGACTCTAAATGTGCCCAATGATACGTGACAACAAACACGCGTTGCATAAAGATAAATTATGTTCGCTCATAAGGACTCTTCACTGCGCCGCGCCTCTCGCGGCTGCCATAGTTTCGTGTTCCTCTGTTGTACGTGAGGCTCACAGCCATTGGCTGAGCTGAGCTCACTACCATAATTCTCTGCTCTGTGATTGGTTTCTTAAGAAGCTCCTTTATGATTGGCTGCTCGGGATGCAGGCGGGCGACAGACGGTGTGGTAGAGCATTTTCGCTAACGACGACAGACTCAAAATGAAAAGGAAACAAGCTACACTTTTTGAATGTTTTTATAAACCAGCTGAACCCGAAGCTACAGAGACAACATTAGAAGAACCTACCAGTTCGACGGCCGAAACCAGCCATAATGAGGTTGATATCTGCATTTCCCCAGGTAAGTGTTGGCTAGTACAAGTTAGCTGAAGCTAGCTCAAGCAGCAAGTAACTGCATGTTTTTATCGACCTTTTCTGATGCCAAACTCCAAAATGCGCATCAAGAAACCTTGATGGAAACACGGTTACTGTCCAGAATTTTACAGTAACATTTCATATAAATAAATATGTGAATATAAAAATGATTTGTTTGTGACAAAGTCTGTCACTCCAATAATCAACAAAATGCTATGCTTTTTACTCTGTTTTAAAACTCCTTGTTTCATTTTTAGATCCAAATTGGCCAGCCTTGTGGAGTGAAAGTCAGGCTCGGGAATTTAAAAACAGACATCCCTGGTTGGAATGGAGGAACAAAAAATTAGGTAAATATAAAAAAATATGGGAACCAATTTGTATATAAGGTTTAATTGATATATTTCCAACATTAACATATTATGACTTGATAATTTTAAAATAGTCTGATAATCATATCTTTCAAAAGTTTAGTACAGTATATTACATGAGAAATTATATATATGTGTGTGTGTGTGTGTGTGTGTGTGTGTGTGTGTGTGTGTGTGTGTGTGTGTGTGTGTGTGATCATTTCATTTTCACGTTTCAGTTGGTCATAATAATGAATTCAATTTATAACACACTTTTCATTACTGAAAATCTCAAAGTGCTACACACATTGAATGCTACACACATTAATAAACCGGTAGCGGCAGACTACCATGCAAGGTGCTTTTCCAGACCTACCGGGAGCAACTCAGGGTTAAGTGTCTTGCCCAAGGACACAACGACACATAGCGTGGGAACCGGGACTCGAACCGCCAACTTTCGGATCGGGGGACAACTGCCATTACCACTACGCCACGGCCGCCCCAATGCAAAAGTGTATGCAAGTAATAATGAAAGGTAATAATGAATGTAATTGTCGACACATGCTTACAGTCTAGTGAATCAGTAGATTCTAGTATTATTACTGGTATCAGGAAATATTAAAAAATATAAATAAACAATTATGACAATTTTTATTTACTTCCTACAGGATGTGCTGTTTGCAGTACCATAATGTCAACTGGTGTCCTGACTGAAAAGAGGGTCTCCATATCGGAGGAGTGGGCCTCCTTCAAGATCCAGTCATCAGGCTCAGGTTTGTTGTGCATTTATTAAAATGTAAGCATCACAGACATTTTGCAATGTTAAATATGCTTAAAATTCAAAATAAATTGTCAATTACATTGCACTACATTGCATTTTTGTCTCTAAATGTCCTGATTCATCTCAGTAATCTAGGTAGAAAAAGGAAAAATTAAGTACCGGTAGGTCCTCCGGACAGGTTTTTGTCTCTAAGCACAGTATACCCACTACAAAAATGTAGACTACACCACTGCGGAAAAGGGTAGCATGCCTTCTCCGGGTCGGGGAGGAGGTCCTGCCCCAAGTGGAGGAGTTTAAGTATCTCGGGGTCTTGTTCACGTGTAACCCAGACAAATATTTTAGGTCATTGTAAATCTAAAAACTCCTAAGTTAAATATATAGCTACAATTGTATTTCATTTATTTATGTTGTAAAATGCTTAACAAACTGTTTAAAAATACACAAGTGTAAGTTAAAAGCAAGAAAGCATAACATTTTGTTGCTTGTATTTTATTTCTGCTTTATTGTGAAAAGCCAAAAGGAAGTGTGAGCAGTCAGGGTTTTGAGCTTGATGAGAGCCAAGCATACCAGAGTTGACAGGTGTGCTGCAGCTTGGACTAATTAAATAAGTTTCCTGATTGCTAACACAGTGATTGTCAGTGGAGACTTGTTTTGATGGTTTTGGGACTACAAGGGACAATTTCAGCCTGAAGTTTGTCCTACAGTTCTGTGTTTTTGCACTTTGAGGCAGTTTATCATTAAACATTTAGCATTCACTAGCTCAGTGAATGCTGCACAGTAAACCTAGTGTAGCTTGTTCAGCTTGCTGGGGAGACTGCATCTTCATCATTCCGGCCTGGAGGTGAAGATTGTCATAACTGGAGTGTTTGTGGACTGCCAGAAGCGTGCCCCTGGACATTGCTCATTGGGGAGGGACCTGGACCAGCAGAGAGCTGATTGCATCGCCGTCTTGGTTTGGATTTCCTCTTCGCTTGGACTGGGACCAGGGTCGGTACTGAACTACTAAACCAGGTACTGCTTTGTTTATTTATTTGCTCAACGAGTGAAGCGGCCATTAAGTTTTGGGCCTCGTCGCTCCAAAGCGTCGCTCAGGCCTGCAACTTTAATGTTTTAGTTAGATAAGCCAGCAGGTGTCTGTGTGTGTGGTTGGTGAGTGGGCCCCTCACATAGTTAAGCTTTACAGTGAGTAATCTGCCTACAGATACAGTTTTTGTGTTATATTGTATAAGTTGTTCAATGTTTAAAACATGTTCAGTAAATGAGTACATATTTTACTTTATGGTTCGGTTATTTATAGTTAAACAGAATGTGTGTGAGATTACCACAGTGTGTATTAAAAGTTCAGCAATTAGGAGTAGTTAACATTTAGTCTAATGCTACATATAAGAATCTAGGAGGCCCTTACCTACAGACAGATGGTAAAGGTGGGCTACACACGAATGAGGGAAAACTGGAGCGTGAGATCGATAGGCGGATAGGTGCAGCGTCCGCAGTGAAGCGGGTGCTGTACCGGTCTGTCGTGGTGAAGAGAGAGCTGAGTCAAAAGGCAAAGCTCTCAATTTACCGATCGATCTACGTTCCCACCCTCATCTATGGTCATGAGCTTTGGGTTATGACCGAAAGAACAAGATCTCGGATACAAGCGGCTGAAATGAGTTTTCTCCGCAGGGTGTCTGGACTCTCCCTTAGAGATAGGGTGAGAAGCTCAGTCATCCGGGAGGGACTCGGAGTAGAGCCGCTGCTTCTCCACATCGAGAGGAGCCAGTTGAGGTGGCTCGGGCATCTGGTTAGGATGCCTCCTGGACGCCTCCCTGGTGAGGTGTTCCGGGCATGTCCCACCGGGAGGAGACCCAGAGGAAGACCCAGGACACGCTGGAGGGACTATGTTTCTCGGCTGGCCTGGGAACGCCTTGGGATTCCCCCAGAGGAGCTGCTCCAAGTGGCTGGGGAGAGGGAAGTCTGGGCCTCCCTACTTAGGCTGCTACCCCCGCGACCCGACCCCGGATAAGCGGAAGAAAATGGATGGATGGATGGATTTGATGTATTAACAAATTTCATTAATAGGGATTAACCTGTCCAAATAAAAGTTGAATGAATGAATTTCAGGTAAGAAATAAACAAAATGAAACATATCCATTTTGAAGTAAACATTTGATGTAATTAAACATTTCTAGTAACAATGTGATGAACATTGTGTAAGTTAATACATTTTATAGAAAAATTGCTACACAAAAATATGCAATTATAAGTGAACAGCATGATTTATATAATTATGTATCCCTTGAAGCTGGAGAACAAACTCTGAGAAATATTTTTAAGAAGCTTCATGCTTTCTGTAGACCTCCAGCCATGTCTGTGTGGGTCCACACAAGGTCACAGTGGTTTGATTGTGCACCTGTGCAGAGTGTGGACGATGCTTCTTCAGGTGAAATTCATCTCCTGCCTCCACAGCCGCTGGATGCTGCATGTCTTGTATTTGTGAGGGAACTTTCTCCAGGCAGCAGCGATCACACTGAGTCCATCAGGAGATGCTTCAAGTTCAGGAGTTGGATTTTGTACTGCTAGCTGCATTTTAATGCATCACCCTCATGACTCAGAGAGCAGAACCTGTGAACACACAATTAAAATGGTGAATGAAAAGACAGAAACATTTGTCTATAATATATATGCATCTTAATACAGGTAGTCCCCGACTTACGAGCGAGTTCCGTCACTAGGGGGCGCTCGTAAGTCAAAAATTCGTAAGTAGGATCACATAGTAAAAAAAAAAAAAATAAAAAAAATTTTTTTTTTTTTTTATATAAATGAATACATGTACAGTACTGGACAGTCACCAAGCACTTAGCCTATCCTAACACAGTTTTTAAAGATGAAGGAATAAGTTGAATTGTCTCCCTTTCACATAAAGGGAGCAAGCTCCCTATGGAGCCTGCAGGGAGGAGGGAGACAATTCAACTGACTCCTTCATCTTTAAAAACTGTGTTAGGATAGGCTAAGTGCTTGGTGACTGTCCAGTACTGTACATGTATTCATTTATAAAAAAAAAAAAAAAAAAAAAAAAAGTAAAAAAAAAAAAAAAATATTTTTTTTTTTTTTTTAAATGAGATGCATGCTCTTAAGTCCGGGACCTCGTAAGTCAGAGCGCTCGTAAGTCGGGGACTACCTGTACATATTGTATATAAAGTAATCTAATCAAGATTTGAAGTCTACATGTCATTAGACAAGCTCAAGTCATTAAAAATAAGGTAATTTTCTACGTGGAGCTTTGTAAATCAGTTAAAATACTATAAAAAATTAAGTGTTCACAATTTCTAATACTCATAGCATACAGAAGGTTGATTGATTCTGAAAGACATGTATATTAATAATTTATGTAAAATTAATGAGCCAACAACGTACCTTCAACGTATTTACAATCTGGGGGCTTTAAAAATGTCCAAATCATCTATCCAGCTATTCATACACTGTAAGATCTAATTAGTTGACCTTACTTAAAAAAAGTACGCAAACTCGTTGCCTCAAAAAAATTAAGCAAAGTAGTCTTAAGATTAGTGAGTAAGAAAAGCTAATCTTTTTTAAGTTTGCAGTACTAAATCAAGTAGTACAACTGATACAAAAAAAGTAAGTTCAGATAACTCATTAGTCATGCTTAGTGTTAACTTATTTTTTTTAATTTGTGTGGACTGATGTAAATTTAACCCCACTTAGAATTACTAAATACCTACAACTTACTACCAACTCATTTTTTTTTCAGTTAAATTAAATAAATAAATTTCCTAAATGGGTACTTGGTCCTTCCCCTCTCTGTAATTTCCTAGCTATTTTTGCTGTTAAAGGAGCTGTGTGTAACTTTTCTAACAATATATTTTTTAACATATTTCTTCACTCTGTCACGACCTCCTGACATACTGATTTTAGACAAGTAATCTCTGAAAAAAACTTGTCCCCTTGCTTCTCTAAAAGCATTTCTAAAAAGCCAAGGTGACACGCCGTTAACCAGCCAATAAAAACAGAGCTTGAATTTGAATCAGCCAATAAAAACAGAGCTTGAATTTGAATTTTAACAGAGCAAGGGTAACAGAGCCATATTTGGCTCTGAGGGGGAGGGACCAGAAACGTGTCTCTGTTCAAAATTTTCCTAAGTTCCAGCGTGTTCCAGAAATTACATACTGAACCTTTAAATAAAAGGTAAACACACCACAAACATATACTTAAAATTCAGCTGCAATAAAACATTTATTAAATAACTGCATCCTTGACAGTCCAAGAGTGAACAATAACATTTGATATCATTACTTTTCATTCCAATTCACCAATATAAATTTTTTTTTTTTTTTTTACACATGTAATAACCTTACAATAATCAAAAACATTACAATTCTACATCCTATTGCTTGAACGATGCTCTCAGCAACACCAGATGTTTGCAACTGTGCGACAACAGAGGCACACCCGTTCAGTATATTATTGTGGTTGGTAGACGGTGGAGTACTTACAGGAAAGTTTGTAGTGGCCGCCTGTGAAGTAGACGGTTCACTAACTTCATTCTGAGTGTCCACATTGTCAGCAGTATTAGTCCAAGCAACGTCTCTATAGAAATGAACAAGATGCACCCCAAGAGTTCTGTGCCTTGCAGGGGATGGTCTTGTGATCAATGATGATGTAGTATCTTTGGATGTTGCTCGTTTTCTCCAACACACAGGAGGAAGGGCTGTCCTGGTTGCACACCACCAAGGAAGGTTTCGACACTGGCTCCCATCTTTGACAAAATGTAAAGAGAAATAATAAAAATCATGAAATATAGAACCGCTACATTCAAATAGCTAACAAAGCCAATAAGAAAATGCTTCAGCACAAGATATAGAATCTGAATAACCGAATAAAATACAGTACAATTTGCATACCTGTAAAGATCTCACAACATGGGCCACAGCTTGACATGAGCTGATTTGTGCACTCTTCCTGTGGCCTTTGGAGGTAGGTGGAAGAAGTTGAAGCTACAGCAGAATGCGTGACAGGTCACAGTCCCAGCCTAGGGGGAAAATAACAGACACATTCAGATAATACACAACTCATATTTAAAAGAGAAGAGAGCCAAATTAACCAGACTTACCTTTATCTTGTGCCATCAATGTTCTCAGTTCATCATGTTCATCCAAAATAACTTGTTCACCAGGTTTAGCCTGGAGAGCATTTCTCACCATCTATAAGATTAAACATGACAAAGTCAGAATTTCCATCAATATTCATCATCATCAGTTTAACAGCAAAATATTTTTGTACGTAATATTTTACATAATTTGTTACAAAAGCTGCACACCTCTTTAGCTGCTTCTCGTTCAGCATGTGTTGTCGTCCCTCCATTTGTGTGAACAATCACTGTGGAACCAGATGAATCAAGAGGATGCTAGCAAGGAGTCTCCAGAAACGGACACAGATGAGCTTTCTGACATGGTTGACTCCAACGAAGTAGATGATAAATCATGTTGAAGCACAACTGGGAACAGTTGAAAAAATGTATAAGTGCAAAAACATAATTAGTTACAAATATTCATTTATGATCTACTTCCCCAACTACGCTGAACCTCACCTGCTGACTTCTTGGTTGTCACCCTAACAGTAAGGTTCCCTGATATAAAAACTCATGGCATTGAACACCTAATTACCCATTATCTGATGAAGTATGCAACCCTGTTGCTCCACTCAGCTGGCGTGTTGTGTTGCCTTGTCGCTCACATCACAGGTGGAGCTGCAGGATAAAAGATGAAGACAAAAAGGGTAGAAAAGGTGAGGATGAGGATTTAGATGAAGAGGTGATACGTGTGTGGTAGTTCGTGTCTGTTGTGATGCGTTTAATAAAGGCATCAAGTTCAAGAATTACTTTTAAATTTGTCTCTGCACTGCGCTGAGTGGAGCTCTATGGCGCTGGCTCCACTAACAAGCTTAATTTATTTTTTGTTATCCCAACAGTTAAAGTAAACAAATAAAAACAACTAATAAATGGCTCATGTTCATAAAAAGCTTGGAGTTTAGAGCAAGACTCCGTGTGCTATTTCTCCAGTGGTGGAGAAAGTACTCAAACATTGTACTTAAGTAAAAGTACAAATAAACAGACAAAAATGTACTCTAGTAAAAGTAGAAGTACCATATTAATATTTTTACTTAAGTAAAAGTAAATAAATACTTGCTTTTAAAAATACTTAAAGTATTAAAGTAAAAGTACTTGCTGAATGTATTAACTAATGCAATGGTCTACAATACCATTAAGTGTGTGTACTGTATGCATATATTCTGTAATACATTAATAGTGTTGAGCCATTTTAATGAACAATGCTGCAGATAATGCATGTTTTTATTGTGTTTACTCTGTGACACAGTTCACACTTGGACTTTTGATTCTGTGTGCCAGAATTTCAGTGATGAGTTAAATACCATTAAGCAAAATAAGAAAGAGGAATGATTATACCTTTGAAAGTTTTTATTTAACACAAAATAAAACCAATGTGTCATTTTAACTGCAGTAAACACATTTAAGTAAAAGTTGTCTGTTTGAAAAAAGGAGCATTAGACACAACTAACAAAGGAATAGATCACTTCAACTCGTTTGTCATCAACTCTAGTTAAAATATTGTCTAGTCAATCTTGTAATGGATCAACAATGAGCAATACTTTAACTTCCTGACAACATTTTCAAAACTTGGACCTGAGTGTTGAGACATTTGGAGAAATCTCTTGTCTCCTAACATCCCATGAACTGACACATTTTAATATTGCAGCAAGAATTTATTGTTCAAGTTCAGAAGAAGTTGGTTTTCAAAGTTTTTGAGTCCATGTCTGGCTCTTTAGGGAGAGAGAATCTGTCCTGCTGTACTGAACAGTCTTTCA
Organism: Garcialebias charrua; assembly: GCA_038048925.1. Lineage (NCBI taxonomy): Eukaryota > Metazoa > Chordata > Actinopteri > Cyprinodontiformes > Rivulidae > Garcialebias > Garcialebias charrua. Next base: position 10,832 of record JBBPBX010034610.1, read on the forward strand.
ATAGTCTTTCAATAATATTTCAATAGTCTTTCAATAATATTTCAATAAAGCCATGGGTGTTGTGTATCTTCTGGATGAATCTTTGTGGTGGAATCCATTTTGTGTGTGTTAGTGGTGCTGTGGGTGCTCCCAGCTAAATGACTTATACACAAGAATATACATCATTGGTCCAGCTCTTCTTGAAGGCAGGTCTAATGTTACCTGTCCACTTTGCAGTGATTCAGTGGACCAACTCCCCTCTCAACATCAGTTACTTTCAAACTAACGACAAATCAAAAAGTTGCAACGTGAATGTAACTTGTAACTCAACACATTATAGAAATGTAGTGTAGTAGAAAGTACAGATACTTCATGTAAAATGTAGTGCAGTAAAAGTAAAAGTACCCACATTTAATTCTACTTAAGTAAAGTACAGATACATGAAAAATATACTTAAGTACAGTAATAAAGTATTTGTACTTAGTTACATCCCACCACTGTATTTCTCTAGGAACCTTCCAGCAGCAACATGGCCGCCCGTATCTCAGAGCTTGTTTTGATATGAAGAGAACGACATGACAGCTAAACATGTTCACTCAGATGTCCGTCAGATTTTTCTAACAGTTTTAATGTTTGGTTAGCAGGACACCGTGTTATGATGACAGCTACCTTTAGCCTCTCTGTTAGCTAAAACCCCCGCTAGCTTAGCCTCTCGCAAACGTTGCATTTTTTTAATTTATACCATGATATCCAAACGCAACGTTAAGCACACCATGTATATTGCGAAAAGGGAAAATTAATATTGCAGTCATAAAAAAATATACATGCAAAAACTTACGGTACTTTGTCACGATTTAGCTCCAGACTTGATCCTCCCGCTTTCAAGTACGTTTGAAAAAACACGTCACAGACGCATTGAATTCTGGGAGTGACTTCTTCTTCTTCTTGATGAGGTTTTCTTGGCGGTTGGCAAAAAACGTTGAGGTCGCATTACCGCCACCTACCGGTACTGGGAGTAACTCTTGTCAGGCGTTGAACACATGACAGATTTTGGGAAACTAACATTCATATTGTTAATCTAGACCAAAGAAGTGTTGAATTGACTACAGATTTTTAACAGACAACACCAACACTGTAAATCTAACACTTTTGATTTTGCTGTGTACAGCTCTTGTGATAATCATCTCATGTACTCATTACATATGCAGTGATTTAAAATAAAAAAAATATTTTCCTCTCAAATGTAGTGGAGTAAACGTAGAAAGTGATTAAAAAAATAAAAAGAACAGTGGTGCAACTTCCAACACAGAAAGAAAGCACACTTATCAAAAACTTACTTTTTCTAAATGAAACGAGCTCAAGTTAACTGAGCTACTGAGATTTTTTGACCAAAAAGTACAAGTAACTTACTAAAAGTGAGTCTTAATCACTATTTGATGAAAACTAATTTAAGTCAACTTACTATTTTTAATTAAATACCATGTTTCCATTTACAGTGTAGATTGGACCAGCTCTCCCAGTGAATTGTAATTATAAAAATTATTTGTGGTGTAAACACTGACACAGACCAGGTCTGCTAAAATGACTGGGAATGTCAGTGGAGGCAAGTATTACTCCAGGTCTCTGCTCCATTTATTTATTTATTTCAAACGGGCAACATTTCCAATTATACCGATTTTTTTCCATGTAGTTTTTTTTTTTTCATCTGGGAGAAGCTTATTAGGATACAGTCCACTTTATTTTGCGCTGCTTTTCAGAACCGTGACGGAAGATACAGCGCGAAAACGATGGAAATCTCCTGAATTTCTTTTCTTTTTTCTGAGGGCAACAAAGATGGCGGTCGAGACCGGAACGCCCCGACACGCCCCCGACACTCCCCCACACAGTGACGTGTGCTCCAAAGTTCTATGGAAGAGGATGAGGGGCAGGTCAGGAGGAGGTGGCGCGGTGGTGTATTCACTTCAGCATTTTCATCTCGAGCAAGAGGTGTTATGACTTATTCATGAATCTGTCCCATTTCTAGTAAACAATGTTATCAAGGATAAGAAAGGTAGATATTTAATAGTTCAGGGCTCTTTACTATCAGAAAAACTTAACCTGGTTAATGTTTACGGTCCTAACACAAATAATAATAATAATAATAATAATAAACTTTATTTGTATAGCACCTTCCAACAATGCCTTGCATTGACCAAGGTGCTTAACAGGATAAAAAGATGAATAAACTGGAACAATAAATCAATGAAAATAGAATAAGAAACAACAGCAATAAAAGAAGGCAATGGAAGTAAAAAATGCTACATACTAAAACTTTTTGAACAAGAGGAAATAAAAAGGCAATGTAAATAAAAAATGTTGCATATTAAAATACCAAAAGTAATAAAAGTTACACACTGCAAGCTTATTTGAACTAGTGGAAATAAAAAGGCAATGGAAATAAAAAATGCTACATACTAAAATACCAAAAGTAATAAAAGTTACACACTGAAAGCTTTTTTGAACAAGTGGGTCTTCAGTCTGGTTTTGAACAGAGTCAGATCAGAGGTGGCACGCAGCTCAAGGGGGAGACTGTTCCAGGCTTTAGGGCCGGCAACAGAAAATGACCGGTCTCCCCATTGTTTGTACCTTGAGTGAGGCACCTCCAGCAGGTGTTGACTGGCAGATCGTAAAGCTCTGCCGGGCTGATGGGCTTTCAAAAGTTCTGAGATGTACAGAGGTGCAAGTCCATTCAGAGCTTTGAAAACAAACAGCAGCAGCTTGAACTGTATCCTGAACTGAACCGGGAGCCAGTGTAAAGAGGACAGGACAGGAGTGATGTGTTCATATTTTCGTGTGTTGGTCAAAAGGCGCGCGGCAGAGTTCTGTACAAGCTGTAAACGGGAGATGGAGGATTGATTAATACCAACATACAAAGCATTACAATAATCAAGTCTGGAGGTCACAAAGGCATGGATGGCCTTCTCCAGATCAGCACGGCTGAGAAATGACTTTACTTTGGAGAGCAGTCGGAGCTGGAAAAAGCTGGTCTTGACAACAGAATTGATCTGTTTATCAAGCTTTAAGTTGGAGTCAAGCTGCACTCCAAGATTTCTGACCACCGGGTTGAAATGGGGGAGGGGAAAACCAACGCTGGGACTGGGAAGGATGTTGCTGGTGTCATCAGGTGCACCAAATAAAATGCATTCAGTTTTATCTGTGTTTAGGTGGTTCTTTCAGGATTTGTTCCTTTCACTTTCATCGATATAAGGGCGGTTTGTGATCGCAGGGGATTTTAATTGCACACTTATTCCAGAAATAGATAGATCCACAGGATCAGATTTAACACATAGTAACTGCAGAACAACTATACATATGTTTATGAAAGTTCTTAAACTGGTAGACATATTTAGGGAACTCCATCATCAAACTAGAGCATACTCATGCTATTCATCAACATTTCAGACATACTCGCGAATAGATTATTTTTTAATTTCGTCAGAACTATTGTCTAAAATTCAAAACTGTAAGTATGACAGCATTGTGATCTCAGACCATGCCCCGTGCTGTCTTAGCTACCGTGATGAGAATTTAACCAGGGACCCCCCTAGATGGCATTTTCAGCATAAATGGCTGCAGGATGAAGATTTTGTTAAATATATTGGGCTACAAATTGATGAGTTCTTTCAGTTGAACACAAATCAGACAACAGCTTGCATCAGATGGGATGCCTTTAAAGCATTTATTAGAGGATATATTATTAGCTTTACAGGCAAAAAGTCCAAGGAAGCCAAGACTAAAAGGCAGCATCTAGAAAACAAAATAAAGGACATTCAGGAGAGGGTTTTCAAACAAATGATACTGAGCTGAAAAAACAACTGTTGCTCTTAAGAGCAGAATATGATAGTCTAGTTTCAGAGCTGCATCCAGTCTCTTAAGATTAAAACAAAACTTTTACGAGCAGGGGGACAAAGCTGGAAAACTTCTAGCTTGGCAAATTAAAAAACTTGAAGCAACAACCTCGATCACATCAATTATAACACAAGATAAAACTCTAATAGACCCAAGGGATATCAATAATGCCTTTAAAGATTATTATCAGAAATTATATGATACTCAAGGAAAATTAGACCAAATAGAATTTGATAAGTTTTTGAATGGGATACATATAGATGGACGCGCTCAGACCGGTTGCAGCTTCACGGGCTCCTGGTTCATCCCTAGTTTTTAGTAATTTTAATAGTGTTTTTGTACCTGACTGCGCGTTTTTTGCGGGTGAATTATAGCCGAACTGAACTGTTAAGAATCGGAACGGATTTACCACAGGGCACAGCTGATATCAGCAACAAACTCAAATCAGAGCTCGGCAGAATGGAGCTTTTAAGGACATCTTTCTGGAAGCAGATGCGTTCCAGTTCACGCTCCAGGGGAAAGAAAAGGAAGCAGTGCTCCCGAGGTCAGAAGCGGGGCTGCCGAGCAGGAATTATGGCGAGACTGCGGGCAGACGCTAAAACTGGGAGACCCCCGATGCCGGCTCTTTTTCTGTCCAACGTCCGATCGCTGGACAACAAAATGGATCTGCTCCGTCTGAGAGTAACAGCATCGGAGGAAATGAGGAGGTGCTCTGTGCTCTGCCTCACGGAAACGTGGATCTCTAAGGATACACCGGACTCTGTTTATGAGCTGGATGACACTTTTTCAGAACGGACCGGTGCACCGAGACTACAGGAAAAACACGAGGCGGCGGTGTGTGTGTTTACGTGCACAAGGATTGGTGCTCGAATTGTGCTGTCATCAAAAGGCTCTGCTCAGCTGCTGTGGAGCTGATCACAGTAAGATGCCATCCTCATTATTTACCCCGTGACTACTCAGTGATCCTTATCACTGTTATTTACATAGCCCTTAATGCTAATGCTAATGTCGCCTTGGGAGAAATTCATGACTTACTCAGCTCGCTGCAGTGTAAATATCCAGAGGGGCTCTTTATTGTTTCAGGTGACTTCAATCACGTGGATTTACAGGTCTCCCTCCCAACCTTCAATCAGCACGTTTCCACAGCAACAAGAGGAAATAAAACGCTTGACCAAGTCTACACGAATGTGAAGGGGACGTACACGGCGAAGCCACGCCCACCGCTCGGGGCTTCTGACCACTCCTCTTTGATCTTGGTCCCAGGACAGCTTCCCCCACTCAGACGCTTTAAGCCGGAACAAAGAGAGATAAAAGTTTGGCTTCAAGGTAGCACCCCATGCTGAGAGACTGTTTTGAAAATACAAACTGGTCTGTCTTCAGGGAGGCAGCTACGAATGAGAGCTCAGTGGATCTGGAACTTTATGCTTCCTCAGTTCTGGGTTATATTAACACATGCTCTGAAAATGTATCCATAAAAAAAAATGTTAAATTTTACCCCAACACAAAACCCTGGTTAAATAAAGAGGTCTGCACCCTGCTGGCAGCCAGGAACACTGCCTTCAAGTCTGGAAACACAGAGGAACTGAGAAAGAGCAGGAAAGAACTGGTTGCTGGCATTAAGAAGGCCAAGGCCACATACTTTAGAGGATCGAGGGACAGTTCACCTCACAAGACCCACGGAGCATGTGGAAGGGCATCAAATGCATAACAGATTACAAAGGCAAGAGCAAACAATGCCCCAAGGACCCATCTCTGACTGATGCCCTCAATAAGTTTTATGCACGTTTTGAAGACCCAAACAGACCAGCTAGCACCAGACTCACCTCATCACCAGATGAAGAGCATCTCAGAGTGACCGCAGCAGAAGTGAGAGGCAGTCTCAGAAGGATCAACCCTCATAAAGCAACCGGACCAGACAACATCCCAGGGAAAGTTCTGAAGGAATGTGCGGACCAGCTCTGTGAGGTGCTGGCTGACATCTTCACCACCTCACTTGCACTGGAGTCGGTTCCCACCTGCCTGAAGACCGCCACCATCATCCCAGTTCCAAAGAGCTCCACAGTGACCAGTCTGAATGACTATAGACCGGTGGCCCTCACCCCGATAGTCGCTAAATGTTTTGAGAAACTGGTCATGTCCCACATCAAGACAACCGTCAACATCAACGAGGATCCTCATCAGTATGCATACCGCGAGAACCGATCAACAGAGGACGCCATCTCCTCTGTGGTCCACACTGCTCTCACCCACCTGGATCAGAAGGACTCATACGTGCGCATGCTCTTTGTGGACTTCACATCTGCCTTCAACACCATGATCCCCCAAACTCTGATAGACAAACTATCCACACTTGGACTAAGCCCCTCCGTTTGTAACTGGGTCTTAGACTTCTTAACAAACAGACCACAGTCCGTGAAGATCCACAACTTCTCCTCCTCCACCATAACCCTCAGCACTGGCTCTCCTCAAGGATGTGTGCTGAGCCCTCTTCTGTTCACTCTGCTCACATATGATTGTACAGCCACACATCCAGGCTGTCATATTGTTAAGTTTGCAGATGATACAGCGGTGGTGGGATGCATCACAAACAATGATGAGTCCAGCTACAGACAGGAGGTGGAACACCTGGAGAGCTGGTGCAAAGAGAATAACCTTCACATGAATGTGAAGAAGACAAAGGAGATGATTGTGGACTTCAGAAGGAACATACACACCCACACCCCACTGAACATAAGTGGATCTGCAGTGGAAGTGGTCTCCAGCTACAAATACTTGGGTGTACACTTGAATGATAACCTCAGCTGGAGCAACAACACCACCAACCTGATCAAGAAAGGTCATCAGAGACTCTACTTCCTCAGACGGCTGAGACGAGCTGGTCTGAGCAGCCCAGTCCTCACCTCTTCTACAGGTGCAGTGGAGAGCATCCTGTGCTCCAGCATCAATGTGTGGCATGGAGGCTGCACAGTTGCAGAGAGGAAAGCTCTACAGAGAGTGGTGAAGGCTGCACAGAAGTCTGTTGGAGTCAGTCTCCCCACCATCACAGACATTTACACCTCCAGATGCAGGAAAAGAGCTACCTGCATCAGTGGCGGATCTACCATTCAGGCGAACGAGGCCTGGGCCTGGGGCCGCCAATGAGCAGGGGCCGCCAATGAGCAGGGGCCGCCAATAAGCAGGGACCCCAGCCGTCACCTACATCCTTAACATTGCTCCTGCTTGTTAATGTACGTTTAACATAAAAATAATTATAGTTACGATGAAAACTATCTTTAAAAACGCAACAGAAAAAACGGTTGAGTTCTGTACCCCCCTACTAAAATGGACTATTCCGTCATGCGTCATGACGTCACCCACTAATCCAGGAAGTGCTGCTCGCTGCTGTTTTGTGTGAGAAGGAAGCGGGAGACAGGAGACAGAAAAGCGGAGCTGAAAAACGTAAAAAGCGTCAAAAAACAATAACGTATGTTTCTTCACTACCGAAAGTGACAACCTTTTTTAAATGGGTCGAATTCTAAAACTTCATCAACTGCTAATGACGGTCACGAGCGGCAGCGGCCCATTTAAAAGTGTGGCGGAACCGGACATCAGGATCCAGGCACCGAGGCAGTGACTCAAGATGAAGATGAAGTATTAAAGCAAGATGAGGTACGAGGTTTAGAAATTATTTTGTAGGTTGGGTAAAAGAAATCCTAACAGTAATCAGCTGAGACAACCACTATTTTCACGTTTTCTTTCTGTATCAAAATATTAAAAGATATTCGACCTAAATCTTCTGAATTAAGTAGGAGAGAGGGGATTATATATTTTACCTACTTTAGCTCTGCCCTGCTTGCTTAGTATACAGTATTATTAAATTATTCGGACTTTACATTGAATAGAATAGATCTAAAATATTCCACAGTTATCTATAAAAAAAAATTCTCAACCATTTTACAAAATATTTGACTGTTAAAACTTCATCAGACTATCATTGTTTTGTTATTTGGTCCATAGTCCCTCCATTAAATACATTATAAAGCACAACTTATAGCTTTCAGAGTAATGCAAAAATGTGTTTTTTAATAATGACAGGTTTGCTTTGGACAGAAATGCCACTGTTAGTTTAAAACAACAGAATCAAAAGGCTAGGATTGCTAAATTAAAATGTTATCTAAAATGTAAAAATTGATATAAATGAAAAGTGACATTCCCTGATGCATGCTCAATAATCCAGGTGGAAAAATCTGTGACATTATTTGAGTCATTTAGTTTACAGTAAGTCTTACAGTCTGTGTAAGTTTTAAGGTTTAAAAAGAAGTCAAAACTTCCAGTCTTAATTATGGAAACTTGGATAAATGAGAGCCTTCACATGTGTTAAATGTAATAATGTCTTATTTTTTCTTTTATTTCCTCCAACACTAACATTTGTTGTTTTTTCAGATGCAGTCTTTAAACATGCATCATTAAAGACCAGAAACAAGACAGAAGACAACTTTCATAGAAGTCCAGCTGAATAATCAAGGTAATTCATGATCACTTAATGCTGTAAAAAGTGTCTCATGCCTGGACATCTTGCTGTTCATATCAAGCCAGTGTGTGAATTCATCTCAAAATACCACATCTCAACTACACACACTCACTTTTTCACATTGATCTAACAACTGTTCCCTGTTACAGAATATGTAATATAACGTTAAAAGAATTAAAGTTGTGAAAATCTTATAATTTAGGAAAATATATTTCTACTGTATTGCTCACATCTACCCTCTCTATTTGTTTGTGTTTATTTAGTGTTGTTGAATTTTGGTGTAAGACTTGATTTAGAGCCTTTTATTGCAATAATAAAACATCCATCCATCCATTTTCTTCCGCTTATCCGGGGTCGGGTCGCGGGGGTAGCAGCCTAAGTAGGGAGGCCCAGACTTCCCTCTCCCCAGCCACTTGGAGCAGCTCCTCTGGGGGAATCCCAAGGCGTTCCCAGGCCAGCCGAGAAACATAGTCCCTCCAGCGTGTCCTGGGTCTTCCTCTGGGTCTCCTCCCGGTGGGACATGCCCGGAACACCTCACCAGGGAGGCGTCCAGGAGGCATCCTAACCAGATGCCCGAGCCACCTCAACTGGCTCCTCTCGATGTGGAGAAGCAGCGGCTCTACTCCGAGTCCCTCCCGGATGACTGAGCTTCTCACCCTATCTCTAAGGGAGAGTCCAGACACCCTGCGGAGAAAACTCATTTCAGCCGCTTGTATCCGAGATCTCGTTCTTTCGGTCACAACCCAAAGCTCATGACCATAGATGAGGGTGGGAACGTAGATCGATCGGTAAATTGAGAGCTTTGCCTTTTGACTCAGCTCCCTCTTCACCACGACAGACCGGTACAGGGCCCCTTTACAAAGGTTTGCCTGGGGCCCCAAAATGTCTAAGTCCGCCACTGACCTGCATCATGAAAGACCTCACTCACCCAGCACACTCACTCTTTGCCCCACTCCCCTCAGGACGGAGGTTGAGGAGCATCAAATGTAGAACCACTAGACTGAGGAACAGCTTCTACCCTGAGGCTGTTAGACTCATGAATAAATAAATAAGAATAAACACTGCAAAATATCACATCATGCTGATGCTGATCTGTTTTCTTGTTGCTGTGTTCATTTGTGACCATCTGCTCATACAGACTCATGTTCGTGCTGCTGTTTATAATGATGTTTTTCTACTACATTAGGGCTTAGTGTATTACTAGTTGATGTTTTTCTTAGTTAATCCTAGATGTTATTACTGTTTTTCTCTTGCATTTGTTGTTGGATGTAACTGGGACCTTGTGTACATAATCTCGTTTTCATCACATGTACCACATGCGGTGCAAATGACAATAAAGACTCTCTGACTCTGATATTCCTGTCATTGCAGATGACAGTAGAGCCGACTTAAATATAGAAATATATAAAGAAGAACTAGCACAGGCCATTAATGGAATGAAATCCGGTAAGCAAGCAGGACCTGATGGTATCCCCATTGATCTTTATAAAAAAATTAAGGATAAATTGTTGTCACCTCTTCTGGATATGTTTATGGAGTCATTTAAAAATGGTAGCCTGCCTCTCTCCTTGAATCAGGCGCTAATCATTCTGCTGCCAAAACCAGGTAAACCTCATAATAAGTGTGAAAACCATTAGTCTACTTAACTCTGACCTCAAAATCATCTGTAAATTATTGGCAAAAAGATTGCAAAGAATCCAACCAGACATAATAAATAAGGATCAAAATGGGTTTATAGTTGGGAGGCAAGGATATCACAATATTAGAAGGGTCCTGAATATTATTTGGCCCAAAAAGAACACTAAAGATACTGTACAGCTCTTCTCTCTTTGGATGCCGAAAAGGCTTTTGATAGGGTCGAATGGCGCTATCTTTTTAGCATATTGGAAAGGTTTGGTTGTGGAGGTAACTTTATTAAATGGGTTAAAATATTATATAATAATCCAACTGCAGAGATAATGTCAAACAAAATATTTTCAAAGGCAATTCAAATCAGGAAAGGTTGTCGCCAGGGATGCCCTCTTTGTTCCTTGTTGTTCACTCTGGCAATTGAACCATTGGCAGCAGCTATTCGTTTACATTCACAGATCCCCGGGATCACAGTGGGCCCCACAGAACACAGAATCTCTTTATTTGCGGATGATGTAATTTTATTTCTAACAGATCTGAAAAAGTCAATTCCGGCAGTGATAGAAGTGATCCAGGAATTTGGGAGAGTCTCAGGTTACAGAGTAAACTATACAAAATCTTCTATCCTGGTGTTAAATGAAGGTGAAAGAACTAATCCCATCAGTGAGGTTAAACAATTTAAAGTAGTGGATAATTTTGAATATCTAGGTATTCAGATCTTCCCGGAACTCCAACAGGTTGTCAAATCTAATTACGAACATCTAATGAAAACAATAGCTGCCTCATTTGACAACTGGACCAACCTACCTATATCCATATTGGGAAGAGTTGATGTTCTGAAAATGAGTATACTACCAAAGCTATTATACCTCTTTCAAAGCATTCCCCTCCCGCCTCCTTCTAAATTATTCATTTGGTTAAAAAAAAAACCATTTTGGGCTTTTTGTGGAACAAAGGAAGATCTAGGATACACCTTTCTTTGCTTTATTTACCATTTGACAGAGGTTAAAGTGCCCCAATTTTAAATTTTACTATTGAGCAACACAATTAAGGACTATTATGTTCTATTTTGCAGATAAAGATAATCCTCACTGGGTAGAAATGGAGTCTTATAATTTAAATTTAGCTCTTCCATTATTTTATACTCAGATACTCTAAAGAAGCTACAGAAACATACTACAAACCCTATTTTGAAAAATATGATTAGAATTTGGCAGGATGTTAGAAAATATCTAGTAGAGCCAAACAGCATGTCCCAATTTAGCCCAATATGGGGTAATCAGCTGTTTGCTTCAGGTAGGGCAGATGGAACATTTAAGCTTTGGGCATTGCAAGGTTTAAAAAGTATTGGTAATCTTTACCCATCAAACTCGGATACATTTTTGTCATTTGGAGAATTACAGACCAAGTTCAAGTTAGATAAAAAGCATTATTTTAAATTTCTTCAATTAAGAAGCTTTGTCAAAACAAACTACAGTAACCTTAACAAGCCCCCCCTTACAATGCTTGAAAAATTAATGATTCGGAACAAATCAAGAAAGGGCATTATCTCAGACTTTTATAATGTGCTGATTTCTAACTCGTTAGAGAACTCAAATAATAAGCTTATAAAATGGAATATGGACCTATCATTAAATATCAGTGAACATGATTGGGAAAAGGCTTGCATCAAAACCCACACAATGTCGATAAACAGCCGTCTCAGAATTCTACAATTTATGTTTATGTTTATTAAATTTGTTCATTTTTTTACAAAAGAAACACAATACAAGACAATCCCATAAATGATAATGTACAAAATATAAAAAAATGAAAGGTAGCAGAAAGAAGAATAAATCTTATTATATCTGCCCCTTTTTTCAAACAATCAGATTAAACAATAATAATCTTCCACCAACAGTACAAAATGACTTACTCTTTCTAATCAGATTAAACAATAATAATCTTCCACCAACAGTACAACATTACTTACTCTTTCTAATTTTCTAACTAATACAATACACAATACGTCATTTTATATATATTTTTTTAACAAATTCATTTTGATCATTTTCTTAAATGTAAACATTGACTTGGCATTTTTAACTTCATTCTCCAAGTCATTCCATAATCTAATTCCCTGGATTGAGGTAGAACGTCCCTTCAAACTAGTTCTGAATTGTGGTTTTATAAACATCTCTGTTCCCTTAAGGTTATAACAACTTTGTCTTTTAACAAAATGCATTTGGATATTTAAAGGTAATGTGTTATACTGAGCCCTATACAGAACTGATAAAATATTATAATCTACCAAATCATGGAACTTCAATAACTTCAGTTGATAAAATAATGTACTAGATGGATGACGGTAATGTTTTCTAGTGATAATTCTTACAGCTCTTTTCTGTAATACAAAAATAGGCTTTGTGATTGTTTTACACGCTTTCCCCCAAACATCAATACAATCGATTAAGTGTGGAACAATGATTGTGTTATACAACAAATACAGAGCTTTATCATTCAATAGGTCTCTCACCAGTGGTGGGCAACGCTAATCAAAAAATTAGTTCCACAATTTCTAAAACGCTTATTAATTTTTTTAGGTCCACAATTTCAAAAGCACAAATGTCTTATGAAAATTAGGGGAAGCTAATCTAATCCGCTATTTATATTCGACAATTGGTAGCCGGCAGCGTTATGCAATATTTGCACTACACTGCCAACTGAAAAGTAACTAAAATGATCCTAAAAGGATGAAATTACAAAAATCAAAGGATTTATTTAATACTTTACGTACATATATTCTATTCGGCCACGAAATTAACAAAAAAGAGAAATGATCTTTTAATCCCTAAGACCACTTTTAAATCTCAAATACACGGGCGTTTCGCCACCGCATTTCTACATAAAAGTAAACAAAATACATAAAACTAACGACTCACCCTCGAGTGGTGGACACAAAACACACAATAAAATCCTCCGTCCGCGTTAATTTGGCTTGAAACAGCGGGGTTCTCTGCGGATTTATCCAAGTAACCCAGCACAACCAGCTAGCCACAGAGTTAGCATCCAGTTCACCTCTGACCCGGAAGATGTCAAGATTCTATAGGCAGTCAACAGATTTAATGAAAAGTAACCAAAATACATAAAACTAACGACTCACCGTCGAGTGGTGGACACAAAACACACAATAAAATCCTCCGGCCGCGTTAATTTGGCTTGAAACAGCGGGGTTCTCTGCGGATTTATCCAAGTAACCCAGCACAACCAGCTAGCCACAGAGTTAGCGTCCAGTTCACCTCTGACCCGGAAGATGTCATGATTCTATAGACAGTCAACAGATTTAATGAAAAGTAACCAAAATACATAAAACTAACGACTCACCGTCGAGTGGTGGACACAAAACACACAATAAAATCCTTCGGCCGCGTTAATTTGGCTTGAAACAGCGGGGTTCTCTGCGGATTTATCCAAGTAACCCAGCACAACCAGCTAGCCATAAACGTTAGCACAGAGTTCACCTCTGACCCGGAAGATGTCAAGATGGAATAGTCCATTTTTAGTTTTTTATTTTAAGAGCCTGTAATAAGTTTATTTGTTTTTACTGATAGATAATTAGTTATTAGCGGTACTGCATTGTAAATAAAAATAGCACAAATCCGCTTATGAATTATAAAAGTTAGTCACTCCGCTGTTACGCTTACAAAAACGTTAGGTCCGCTGTAAGCGGATTAGCGCATTAGCGGTCCCTAGCGTTCATATGCCCACCTTTGTCTCTCACTTTATACAGTACTGCAATCGATTTAGCTATTTTTATTCTTACAGAATTTATGTGTTGTTTCCATGTCAGTTTGTCATCAATGATAACACCCAAAAACTTAACCTCACTCACTCTACAAATCTCAACACCTTCAATTTTGAGTGGAACAGCAACAGTTTTCTTTTTATTACTGAATATCAAATCATTAGTTTTTTCTAAATTTAATGATAATTTATTTATTTTAAACCAATTTTGTATTTTTACAAATTCTGTCTTTATCAATTCCAAAATTTGTTCTACATCTTCACCTAAACAGAAAAAAGTGGTATCATCAGCAAAAAGTACACATTTAAGGAGTCCTGACACATTTACCAAGTCATTCACATATAAAATAAATAGCTTTGGTCCAAGTACAGAGCCTTGGGGAACTCCACATGTGATATTACAGAGGTCAGATCTTACATCATTTATTTGTACAAATTGTCTCCTATCTTTTAAATAGCTAGATACCCACTGTAATGCTGGTCCTCTAATACCATATTTGTTCAATTTTTCAAGGAGAATGGTGTGATCAATAGTATCGAATGCTTTTTTTAAATCAACAAAAATACTGACACAATATTGTTTTTGATCGACAGCAGTAGTTATTTGTTCCATTAATTCCATGAGAGCCATTGATGTAGATTTTTTGCTCTGAATCCATACTGACTGTTGCTTAGAATATTTTGTTTATCTATAAATTGATCTAGTCTGTTCATAAATAGTTTTTCAAGAATTTTTGAAAACTGTGGTAACAAGGATATAGGTCTATAATTGTTGAACACACATTTATCACCATTTTTAAAAAGAGGAACTACCTTAGCTACTTTATGAGGAAATTTGGGGTCCTTTCATTAATTTTATTAAGGACTTCGATATATCAGAAGGTTTGTTTGAGTTTAGATTTTTCTTTTTGGTACCTGCGGTGTGCCATGTTCAATAGACGTGTACTGTATAATTATATCTAATCTGGTTGAAATTTGAGAAGCTATTTTTTTGTTTTTTTATGTCTGTATTTTTATTTTTAATTACTTATTTTTATTTTACTTTATTTTTTCTTTATTTTTATCTTTGTGGAAAATCTCAATAAAAATATTTTGGTAAAAAAATATACACTAAGCACTAATAGCATAAAACAATATGCTGAAGTGGATATTAAAGTGATTAATGGCTTCAAACATCTGCTAAAATCATGGCAAAAACCAACACAGACATGTTCCTGATTTTAGAATTTTACATTGCTTTATAATGTAGCTGTTTTGTTTCGTTTTTTTAATTTTATTTATTTAAATTATTTTATTTTTCCAGTTCATATGCTTTTTTATGGTTGTCTATTGTTGTACTGATGAATATGTCCTGGAGGGTAAATGTAAACTATATCTTGGCTGCAAATATTCAATCAAGCAGCGAAGCAGGCAGTCTGATTTCAGTCAGTTGCACTCAGTCTGCTCCTCCTCCGACACGGGCAGACTGAGCGCAGCTGACGGATATTAGACAGCCTGCTTCGGACTGAACGAGAGGAACACACCGCTGAAGCCAAGGAGCTCGAACGTCCAAAGTAAAACTAACTTTACAACAGTGCCTGGTTAAACAATCCTTGTGCTCTTTAATGTGGTGCTTTTTCTGAGGTTAACAACGTCCGCCACCGGTGCTGTTGACAAACAGGGTGCCGGCGGAAATTGTACTACTGTTAGTCGAAGACCACGAGGAGGGAAACGTGTCAGGAGACAGAGGGAGAGGAGGAAAGTGAAGCATGTAGGACTGAGGGTTGTAACTCTAAATGTGGGGACATTGACAGGCAAAGGTAGAGAGTTGGCTGACATGATGCAGAGAAGAAAGGTAGATGTTTTGTGTGTCCAAGAGACCAAGTGGAAGGGCAGCAAGGCTCGCAGTATTGGAGCAGGGTTCAAACTGTTTTACCATGGTGTGGATAGAAAGAGAAATGGAGTAGGGGTGGTCCTGAAGGAGGAGTTGGCAAAGAATGTAGTAGAGGTGAAGAGAGTGTCAGATAGGGTGATGTACCTCAAGGTAGAAGTAGAAGGTCTGATGCTAAACATCGTCAGTGGTTATGTTCCACAGGTTGGATGTGATGGGGAGGAGAAATATAATTTTTGGAAAGATTTGGATGAAGTGATAGAGACTATTCCCAAGGAGGAAAGAGTGGTGATTGGAGCAGACCTGAATGGACATGTTGGTGAAAGAAACAGAGGGGATGAGGAAGTGATGGGTAGGTTTGGTGTCAAGGAAAGAAACCAGGAAGGACAGATGGTGGTGGATTTTGCCAAGAGAATAGAAATGGCTATAGTCAATACCTATTTCCAAAAGAGGGAGGAACATAGAGTGACCTATAAGAGTGGAAGAAGGAGTACACAGGTCGACTACATTCTGTGTAGAAGAGGAAACTTGAGGGAGATTGGCGACTGTAAGGTTGTGGCAGGGGAGAGCATTGCCAGACAGCATCGGATGGTTGTGTGTAGAATGACTGTTGTTGCGAAGAAGAGAAAAAGAGTAAAATCAGAGAAGAAGACCAAATGGCAGAAGCTAAAGAAGGAAAAATGTTGTGAGAAATTCAGAGACGAGCTGTTAAAGGCTCTGGGTGGTAAGAAAGAGCTTCCAAGTGACTGGACTACTACAGCAACAGTAATTAGAGAGACAGGTAGGAAGGTACTTGGTGTGTCATCTGGACAGAGAATGGATGATAAGGAAACCTGGTGGTGGAATAGTGAAGTGCAGGACGCCATTCAAAGAAAGAGATTAGCCAAGAAGAAATATGACAGTGAGAGGACTGAAGAGAGGAGACAGGAATATAAGGAGATGGGACATAGAGCAAAGAGGGAAGTAGCTAAGGCAAAGCAGAGGGCGTACAATGAGTTGTATGGGAGACTGGACACTAAAGAGGGCGAGAAGGACTTGTACCGATTGGCAAGACAGAGGGATCAGGCTGGAAAGGATGTGCAACAGGTTAGGCTTATTAAAGATGGGAATGGGAATGTTCTAACAAGTGAGGAGAGTGTGATGGGAAGATGGAAGGATTACTTTGAGGAGCTAATGAATGAAGAGAATGAAAGAGAAAGAAGAGTGGAGGTCATAGAAACTGTGGACCAGGAAGTGGGAAAGATTAGTGAGGGTGAAGTCCGGAAAGCTCTGAAAAGAATGAAGAAGGGGAAGGCAGTAGGACCTGATGACATACCAGTGGAGGTTTGGAAATGTCTTGGAGAGATGGCAGTGAGGTTTTTGACTCAAATATTTAATGGAATATTTGAGGGTGAGAAAATGCCTGAAGAATGGAGAAGAAGTGTGCTGGTTCCCATTTTTAAGAACAAGGGTGATGTACAGAGTTGTAGCAACTACAGGGGAATTAAGTTGATGAGCCACACAATGAAGATCTGGGAGAGAGTTGTGGAAGGAAGGCTTAGACAAGAGGTGACTATCTGTGAGCAGCAGTATGGTTTCATGCCAAGAAAGAGCACCACAGATGCCATCTTTGCTTTGAGGATGTTGATAGAGAAGTACAGAGAGGGTCAGAAAGAACTCCATTGTGTGTTTGTGGATTTAGAAAAAGCATATGACAGGGTGCCAAGAGAGGAGGTGTGGTATTGCATGAGGAAATCTGGAGTGGCAGAAAAGTATGTTAGACTGGTACAGGACATGTATGAGGACAGCAGGACAGTGG
>JBBPBX010034611.1:0-20990 GCA_038048925.1 Garcialebias charrua
CCTAGCTCTACAGTATACGGATTTATTTGTACAAAAATGCTGTCAAACTATCATTTATGACTACGCCTACAAACGCAATACAAGAAATAAATAAATAAATAAAGTATTTTATTCTGAAATGTAATACATCACTTCCTGTTGCTCAAACCATGTCCTGTCGCTCATTTACGAGAGAAGATCAAGGCAGCAGTCTCTACTGTTGTTCTCCTTCTTCCACCGAATGAATTGTTTTGTTCTTCCATCCATCCATCCATCCATCCATCTTCTTCCGCTTATCCGGGGTCGGGTCGCGTTTTGTTCTGACTTACTTATTTATCACTTGATTTATCGCGCGATCTCGCAATTCCCGCGCATGCGTCTCGGAGCAGCGCATCCATGCGGACCTGAGCTGAGCGGAGGAAGTGGAAACTGGACTCGCTCAGCTGCGCCCTGTGGAGCGGGGCAGAGCCGGACCGCATGTAGTGTATTTTTGGCGTAAGCGTGCTCCAGTAGCGTGAGTACTCATCGACTCCTGTTTCCCTTTGAGCAGGAGGAGCAATGTTTCCCTCTTTGTTGTTGGTTTTTTTTGACGACCCGACTGACAAGTGGAGCCCATCCTGATGTTGGAGATCAGTCAAGGAAAGGGGAAACCTTTCCATTATACATCTCCCAGGCAAAAATTTATTGGATAACTAAGGAGCAGATATAAGATTTTTTTTCTTCATCTGCTGCCTTTCATTTTATATATACTATGTTTTGTAGTTAAAGATATGTTATTTGTTATGTTATGTATTTTAATTTTGTTATGAAATGAATAAAGACTTCAAAAAAAAAAACCATAAACATCAAGGGATACCCTTGTGAATGTTATTGCTGCTTGTGTCGGGACAAAGCAACCAAAGCCTTAGTCTTTCAGCCAGTACCTTTCAGAGGCCAGGCTGAGAGTTGCCACAACCCTGGACGTGGGTGTAGAAGTTGTCCACGTGCCTGAGTCAGTAGGTCCCTATGAGGAGGCAATTGCCATGGTGTCCCTGACAACATTGAGATCAACTCCGGGAACCATGGTTTCTGTGGCCATCTCGGAGCTATGAGGATCAAGGAGAAAGCTCCCCGTCTTACCCGTTCCAATGTCGCCCCGATCAGAGGGACAGGTGGAAAGGCATAGTAGAGCACCTCTGCTGGCCAATCATGTGCCAGAGCGTCTATCCCCAATGGAGCATCTGTCTCCTTCAGGGAGAAATAGAGGTCACAGTGTGAGCTAGCTCTGCAAGCGAACAGGTCCACAGAGGCTCTACCGAAACGTGACCATACCTGTTCCATGATCCATGGGTTCAGGCTCCATTCCAACGCCAAAAGAGGCCCTCTTGAAAGGGCATCTGCTCCATAATTCAGATCACCAGGGACATGAGTCGCCCTAAGTGACAGAATTCTTGGAGCACACCACGTGAGCATCCTCCGTGTCAGATCGAGGAGGGCCCGGGACCTCGTCCCTCCCTCTCTGTTGATGAAGGACACTGTGGTCCTGTTATCTGATTTTACCAGGATATGATGCCCAGCAACCAGACCTTTACTGAAGAAGTATTTTAATGACAGGAATACGGCCAGCAATTCCAGGAAGTTAATATGTAATTTGGCTTCCTGCTTGTTCCAAAGGCCGCAGGCGTTCTGGTTTCTGCAGATCACTCCCCATCCTGTTTTTGAGGCGTCCGTCGTGATGACTACACGGGACGACACCCTTCCCAGTGAGACCCCTTCCGTGAAAACGGACAGATCTCTCCAAGGTTCCAGGGCCTTTAGACACTCTGGGTCTATCTTAACCTTTCCTGCTTGTTTAGGTAGAGCGGGTTGTATTTGTTGGTTAAACCATACCTGTATGGCCCGTATTTTCAATAATGCACGTGGCACACAAGGAATGGCTGCCGCCAAGAGGCCTAACAGGCGTTGGCACGTTTTCACAGGGACCCGTTGGTCCAGCTTAAATCTTCCCAGGCAATGGCGAATGGAGGAAACTCTTTCCTTCGAGAGCCATGCTCTGTATTGGACAGTGTCAATCTGTACACCCAGAAATATGGTAACCCGTGACGGAGTCAGATCGCTTTTCTGTAGGTTTATGACAAAACCGAGAGACTCCATGTGAGAGATCACCTTAAGGGAGTGTGACAGCGCCTGCCTTCTGCTTCCAGCCAGAATTAGCAGGTCGTCCAGGTAATTCAAGACCCTGAGTCCTTGATTCGTAAGAGGGGTCAGGGCTACATCCAGACATTTAGTAAATGTACGCGGAGCAGTCTTTAAACCGAAGGGTAAGGCTTTGAATTCATAAGTGTTTCCTTCAAATGCAAAACGGAGGAACTTTCTGTGTCTCCTCCACACGCCTATATGGAAATAGGCATCTTTCAAATCCACTTTACATGCGTAGTCTCCTGGTCTCACAGACTGGAGAACTTGCCGCAGTGTAAGCATCCTGAACTTGAAAGTTTTAATTCTTTTATTGAGAGTCCTGAGATCCAGAATCGGCCTCAAGGAACGGTCCTTTTTGGGCACCAGGAAGTACTTGCTGTAGTGTCCGGAGCGTAGTTTGCGTCCTGAGACCAAACTAATCACTCCCTTTTGCAGCATTGTTGAAACTTCCTCCCTCAGCACGTGCGCGCATGCAGGGTTGATCTTAGATTGCAAAACCCCTAAGAAATGGGGCGGTCTCCTTGAGAACTGCAACTTGAGCCAGTGACGTATTGTTGTCATGACCCAATCGTTTGGTAGACACGCCTCCCAGGCCTGCGCATGCGCGCTGAGCCTGGATGGCATGTTAAATTGCTGCTCCTCGTGTTTCATGTCTAAGGGGGTGACCTTTGACCCCTCTCGCGCCTTTTCGAGCAGGCTGCTCGGCCCAACAGAAGATATCGCGAGATCAGGCCGTCTCTGGCAAATCTCGTGTATCTTGCTGTGGTTCATAGTTTGACTGTGAGGTCTGGGTTTTATAAAAATGGGACTCGAGTCAAGAACCAGGGCAGTCTGTGCTTTGGTACTTTTATTTTTGTACATGTCTGAAACAGTGTCTGTTTTGTTTACATATACAGTAGGCGAGTCATATTTGGTGCGCGCACACATGTCACCAGCTCCTCGTGGTTTTCTACGAGCAGAGACTGGGATCAGAAAGTCAGGTTCCCATACCTCGTGGGCGGGCGAACCTGTAAAATTATCAGTTCGTCCTAGTTCATCATGTCCGGAACTGGTTTCCGTAGGAAGAGGTCGAAGCAGCACTCGGACGGTACTGGGAAGCCTCACAGTCCCCAGCGGGTCTCTTTCGTGGGAGACCACAAGTGTTTTCCTTTGGTGGGGCGAATCTTTTCCTTGGCAAACCCTCGTGGAGGGCATCCACTTGTTTGCGTCTTTGTTCCAGCCTTGTCTGGACACGTTCCAGGGCTCTCCCGAAGAGTCCCGTCGACTCGATCGGGTGCTGTAGGAAGGTGGACCTCTGGTTTTCCGGGAGGTCCGACAGTGTTAGCCAAAGATGGTGCTGGGCGACAACTATTTCTGCCATTGCTTTTCCCTGGGAAATAGCTACTGTCCCCATCATGCTGAGCACGAGGTCAGAGGCACGGCGGGCCTCCTCTATGGCCTCGGTTGCGGCTTGCTCGTCTTTTGTTACCTGGATATCGGCGTCTATGTCGGACACTTCTGGCGTCGAGTCTTCGACAGCAAGTGAGGAGTCCGACGCGTTGTCCTCCCCGACCTGGCCATTGTACTCTAGGTCCACGTTTTCAGGCTCCGGTTCTGGAGTAGGCAGGTTAGTGCGACGTGCGACCTTCATCGCCGCGGTCCTTGCCATAGATTTGGCCAACGTGTCCGCGTGGCGTTTCCTCACTGTGGCCGTCATTCGATGACAGTGGGGGCAGGAATCGGGGGATTCCAGCACTTTCCTCGCGTGCAGGATCCCTAGGCAGACAGGACAGGCCTCGTGGGTGTCCGTCGCCGAGAGAGAGTAGCCGCATCCGCAGGGGCATGGGCGCGAGCGAGGACTCGTCGTCCTGGTTTTCTTTTTCTTTGTCCTCCGCTTTCCCTTCTCGGGAGCCATGTCCGGAGATGAGAAGAGTAGAAGTTGGTCCTAGTTTCCTTTTGTTCGAAGCCGTCTTCTCCGTCGTCTTGCTTTCGCTAGTAGACTGCTAGTAGATTAGCAGAAGGTTGTGACGCAGTTAGCGTCATCGAGCGAAGCTGCGGAAGAGAAGAAAAACTTCGGGTAAGTAGAAAAATGCTGGACTAGCTTTCGCCAGCCCAGCAGTACGCAGGAAAATTTTCTCTGTACGCTCAGTGTAGGGAGCAAGCTCACCTCAATCAAGCGACGCGACAACAGAGAGGTCCCGCGATGTTCAGGTGTTTCAGCGAGGTGAAGGGCAAAAAGAGAAAGATGGAGGGGCGTCAGTCGCTTAAGTACCTGAAAGGCGGTACCTCTGACGTGGGGTGACGCCCCCTGCCGTAAAAGGCGTGATTTTATTCATTCAGGTAATCGCGCGGGGGCGCAATTCCCATAGCAAGTATGTCGCACCGAGAGACCAAACTGAAAGGGAACATCTCAGATCTTTGAGTTCTGTTCTGACTCATGAAACAAAAGTGATTTTTATATTTTTGTTCAGTGAAATTGAACTGATAGTCAATAGTTTCATCAAATTTACTCTTTTCTCATCATGTCCACACAGACATAAGGACATAAGAGGATCTGCGGTGGAAGTGGTCTCCAGCTACAAGTAATAATAATAATAATATAATAAACTTTATTTGTATAGCACCTTCCTACAATGCCTTGCATTGACCAAGGTGCTTAACAGGATAAAAAGATGAATAAACTGGAACAATAAATCAATGAAAATAGAATAAGAAACAACAGCAATAAAAGAAGGCAATGGAAATAAAAATGCTACATATTAAAATACCAAAAGTAATAAAAGTTACACACTGAAAGCTTTTTTGAACAAGTGGGTCTTCAGTCTGGTTTTGAACAGAGTCAGATCAGAGGTGGCACGCAGCTCAAGGGGGAGACTGTTCCAGGCTTTTGGGCCGGCAACAGAAAATGACCGGTCTCCCCATTGTTTGTACCTTGAGTGAGGCACCTCCAGCAGGAGTTGACTGGCAGATCATAAAGCTCTGCTGGGCTGATGGGCTTTCAGAAGTTCTGAGATGTAGAGAGGTGCAAGTCCATTCAGAGATTTGAAAACAAACAGCAGCAGCTTGAACTGTATCCTGAACTGAACCGGGAGCCAGCTACAAGTACTTGGGTGTACACATGAATGATAACCTCAGCTGGAGCAACAACACCACCAGCCTGATCAAGAAAGGTCATCAGAGACTCTACTTCCTCAGACGGCTGAGACGAGCTGGTCTGAGCAGCCCAGTCCTCACCTCCTTCTACAGGTGTGCAGTGGAGAGCATCCTGTGCTCCAGCATCAACGTGTGGCATGGAGGCTGCACAGCTGCAGAAAGAAAAGCTCTGCAGAGAGTGGTGAAGGCTGCACAGAAGATGTTGGAGTCAGTCTCCCCACCATCACAGACATTTACACCTCCAGATGCAGGAAGAGAGCCACCTGCATCATGAAGGACCCACTCACCCAGCACACACACTCTTTGCCCCACTCCCCTCAGGACGGAGGTTGAGGAGCATTAAGTGTAGAACCACTAGACTGAGGAACAGCTTCTACCCTGAGGCTGTCAGACTCATGAATAAATAAATAATCAGAATAGTCACTGCAAAATATCACATAATGTTGCTGCTGATCTGTTTCTTGTGTTCATTCGTGACCATCTGCTCATACAGACTCATGTTCGTGCTGCTGTTTGTAATGATGTTTTTCTATTACATTAGGGCTTAGTGTATTTTTGGTTGATGTTTTTCTTAGTTCATATTGTTATGGAGCCCACGGATGGATTGTAGAGGTGCAGAACAATAATCACTCCAGGAGGGGATATCGTTGATCTTCCTTTAATGAAGATAACCGAACAGGAGTAACTGAATGGTTTTTGTGCTCTGACGCCGATGCAGATTCAGATTCAGCGAGCATCAAAACTGAGTTACACACAAAACAGTCCCCCGGAACACACAACCGCAGCATGCAGAGTTCCGTTAACAAGGTAAATGCACAGTAACACACTTAAACTCAGGTTGGCCTAACCAGTATGGGAAATAATGCTGGCATAAGTGAATACATACAAGTACTACAATATCTTAGATGTTATCGTTTATGTTTATGTTTGTTTATGTTTATTAAATTTGTTCATTTTTTTTACAAAAGAAACAATACAAGACAATCCCATAAATGATAATGTACAAAATGTAAAAAAATGAAAGGTAGCAGAAAGAAGAATAAATCTTATTATATCTGCCCCTTTTTTCCAACAATCAGATTAAATGTTACTAGTGTTATTACTAATAATTAGATGTTATTACTGTTTTTCTCTTACATTTTGTTTTTGGATGTATAACTGGGACCCTGTGTACATAATCTCATTTCATCACATGTACCACATGTGGTGCAAATGACAATAAAGACTCTCTGACTCTCTCAGACCTGCCTGCCCCCCCCCCATCAGGACCGCCCAGTGCCCCCCTCCCCGTCGGACCGGCCCTGGATCGTCTCTCCTCCCCCGCCACAGAACCAGAACCAGAACCGACCATGGGCTCCTCGGGTCCGGGACCAGCAGTCTGTGCCTCCTTCTTCTTGCTCGCCCTCCTTGCGGGTTTTTGTTGCGGGGGTTCGGACGGTCCGCGCGGGGTCGCGCTCGGCTTCGTGTTCGACGTGAAGGCGACGTGCGCGCCTCCGTGTGCACACGGGGGGGTCTGCATCCGGAACAACTCCTGCTTCTGCTCCACGGGCTACGAGGGAGAGAGCTGCCAGTACGGTGAGGTCCAACATCAGCAGGAACATCTGGGCTTCAGTTTGAACTCTTGTTCATTAAATTTATAATTAGGACTAAAAAAAAAAGCTGCTAAACTCAAAACATGAACAAGTTTAGTCAGAAACAACTTTAACAGCAGCTTTGTCTCACTTTTAGATTATTTTGCAGATTATTCTACATTAAAAACACACAAAAATAATAAGTTCTGAAGCATCTGTCAAAGAGCCCGGAGCTAAAAACTGGACCTGAAGAACTGAAGGATGGAGAATCCAGCAAATTCAACCTTTATTTAGTCAGGTAAATCTTTTGAACCTCATGGGCTCATTTACGAAAGCGACCTGCTAAAACTAAAGAACAATGAACAGCAGTGATAGAATTTCATTAAACAATAAACAAACAAACAATAAACAATAGAAAACAAAAAGAGAGAAAAAAACAAAAGATTTTTTTTTTTTTTTTTTTTAACAAAGTATCAAAAAACTAGCAAAACATTATAAGGTAGACGTATAAAATCAAAGACAGGAACAAATCTGCATTGGTTTTTGCCAGGATTCCAACAGATTCTGAAAACCATTTAGAGAAGTCAAGGTCGAGATCTTCAGATCTTTTTGTAAGATATTCCATGAAGCAGGAGCGGAATAGGAGAAGGCCCTTATAGCCAGTACCAGACCATGAGGGGTTGACCAGGTCCAGGATCAGGTTTCTGCTGGATGAAATGTGATGCCATCAAAGAGTTAGAAAATAAAATAAAATTAAAAATATACAGAAAAAAGTAAAATCAATGTAAAAAAAATAACATGTTTAATGCTTTACATGTTTTTATGATCGACATGTTCAACTTTAGATTCATATGAAAAACGGGTATAACGACATGATGGTTTGTGTTTTTACAGCCAGCTGTTCTCCCAGATGTAAAAATGGAGGCGAGTGTCTTCGACCAGGAAAGTGCAGATGTCCTCCTGGGTTTGGAGGAAGATTCTGTCATAAAGGTGAGCACACACACATACACACACACACACACACACACAAAGCCACAACACTTTTCAGTTTTAATTCTGAGGCCATTTGGGTGATTTGACCTAAAGATTCATATTCAAGTCCTGCAGTTAAAATATTAAACCTTCCATCAGTACAGTCAGTAACTGTGTGTGTGTGTGTGTGTGTGTGTGTCCTTGTTTATGTTACGTTGTGAGGCCCAGTTTTCTGAGTTTTACCAAATTGTGAGGCCCAACTGGTTCTGGGGCCCAAAGCCCGGGCCCCATAAGAAGAAGTTCCGTTTGTGGGTTATAATAATAAATAAATAATAAATGTCACATTTTTGTCATCTGTGTATGTTCCCATACTTGACAGACAAAATTGGTCTCTGCATTTAACCCAACCACCACCAGGTGGTGCAGTGAGCAGCCGTAGTCAGCGCCCGGGGAGCTGGAGAATTAGGTGTGCACTCATAGACACCCCAAGGTGTGTAGTGGCCGGGAGGGGTTAGGGTTAGGACTAAAGTGTGAATTGAGGATGTGTTAAGTAGGGTAAGGTATGCATTGGTAATGGTTAGGTTTAGGGTAAAGGTCAGGGTTAGGCTATAGAATCGAATGAAAAATGAATGGAAGTCAATGCAATGGCCCCACAAAGATAGAAGAACAAACCTGTGTGTGTGTGTGTGTTCAGTGACGTGTGATGGGGGGTGTTGGAACGGAGGAGAATGTACGGCTGTGAACGGAGTGGCCGAGTGCGTCTGTCCCTCCAGCTGGACCGGATCAAAGTGTCAACACGGTGCGTATGTTTACTTGAATTCACTGCAAAGGTCAAAGGTCAATGCAGCTGGAGGTTTTCATCCAGCTGATGCTCGTGAGGCTGTTTTATTACTGATACAGCAGAAGATGATGATGATGATGATGATGACTGAGAAGCTCCTTCGGCTTCATTTTAGCTGCTTCTCTGTGAACTGACCAAATGTTTGTTGTTTCTTGCAGATAAGTTTGTAGACAAATAAACCACAGATTTAACATGAACAGAGTTCACATCAGATAATTTCAACAAGTCCACAGAAAACTAGAGAAATGTAAAAGCCGAGTGCTAAAATATTTAAAGCTAAAATGAGCAGAGCACTAACAAGACAAGTTTAATGCTAAAATCAGCAAAACAGCAGCTAAAAGCTAAGACTATCAAAACCATATCTTAAATCTAAAACCTTCAGAACAGTAGCTAAAAGCTAAAATGGATGAAACAGCAACTAAAAGCTCAAACTAGCAAAAACAGCTTAAATATTTTAAATAGTAGCTAAAGTGTAAAATGAACAGAACAGAAGAAATGCCATAGCTAAAAGCCTAAATCAGCAAAACAGCAGCTAAGGGCTAAAATTAGCAAATTAAGAACTTAAATCTAAAACCTCCAGAACAATAGCTAAAATGTAAAACTAGCAAAACTGCAACTAAATGCTGCCTGAAATTAGCAAAATAATGGCTTAAAACATTTTAAACGTAAAATGAGCAGAACAATAGCAATGGAGAAGCTTAACGCTAAACAGCAGCTAAAGGCTAGAGTTAGCGAAACAGCTTAAAACCTTCAAAAAAGTGTCTAAAATGTAAAATGAGCAAAACAATCACTAAAACTTAAAATCATCAAAACTGTAGCTAAAAATAGCTAAATCATAGCTACAACCTAAAATTAGCAAAACATTAGATCAAAGCTAAAATTAGCAAGACTAGCTAAAGGCTAAATGTTGCATAAGATGAAGCTGAAGCAGATTTCAGAGAGAACAATGCTTTGATGGAAATCTGGGTGCATTTTATGATTTTATTTTTATGATTTTATATGTGCTTCTGCTGCATCTCTGAAATAAACGTGTCCAACGTGCAGCAGCTGAAAATGTCTCTCTGGTTTGTCCCTCGAGCAGCGATTTGTCCTCAGGGCTGCAGGAACGGGGGGGTCTGCGTGGCTCCAGGGGTCTGCAGCTGTCCGGAGGGCTGGCTGGGGGGCGCGTGCCACACCGGTGAGCAACTCTTCTGCACACCTTTAGCTCAGTGTTTACATGTGGCAGCTCTAACTCTTTCTGTTTCGGCTCCTTCGGTCTCGGCTGCAGCCGAGTGCAGGCGGCCCTGCCTGAACGGAGGGAAGTGCATGTCTCCCAACAAGTGTCGCTGTCGGCCATCTTTCTCTGGGCCTCGCTGCGAGGAGAGGAAGAAATCCCACTGAGCCTCCCCAAGCCTGGGCTCAAAGATGACTTTACAGCTCGTTTGTTGTTCTTTATTCATTTTTTAAATAATAAACCTGTTCGTTGTGATTTGGTTGTATGAAAATATACATTTTGTAATTTGTTATTAAATCATAAAAACTATTGTGTCACAGCTTATTGAACAAGATGGAAGGGAAGTAGTAAAATTGTAGTGTATACAGTACAGCGGAACTATTTACTTCAGCGGAACCACTCCCCTAGTTGCCGGGTTACCTAGAGGTGATCCGCCGGCGCATTGATTTGTGTGTGTAACGTTGAGACCAGTTGAAGACAAGTAAAGTCACGTTCTTTTTCCATAACCGAGTGGATTATTCTTTCATCTTTAAAATATACTATGTTGGAGTAAGGACACAACAAATTGGCGACGAGTAATCTGGACCCCAAACTACTGCACGGAGTGAGTTTTGACCCGGAGGGAAGGACTACGAAGAAGAAGAAAAAAACGGGAAAAAAAAAGCTTGAGAGCAGGAGACAAACCGTAACCTAGCAACGGATCGTGAGTAACTGCAAACTGAAATGGCTTCCGTTGGAAAAGTAGAAGAGTTTGATAGCTCAAGTGGAGACTGGGAATCATACATAGAGCGAGTGGAGTTGTTCTGTGACGCTAATGATATTGAGGATGAGAAAAAAAGTTCTGTCCTCCTCAGTCTAATGGGAGCTAAAACGTACAATCTACTTCGTAATCTCCTGAGCCCGGCTAAACCGTCAAGACATTGTTGATACGTTGCAGAGACATTTGAATCCCGCACCGCTAGTGATAGCAGAAAGATTCAGATTTCATAAAAGGAATCAAACGAAAGATGAAAGCATATCTGAGTACTGTATATGGCTGAACTGCGCAAACTCTCGCAGCATTGTGACTTTAAAACGGGACTTGACGATGCCTTGAGAGATCGATTAGTATGTGGCATTGAACAAGCACACAAAAAAGACTACTGTCTGAAAAAGAGCTAGATTTGAAGAAAGCACTTGAAATATCTATCTCAATGGAAACAGCAGCTAAAGGTGCATCAGAGCTACAAAAGAAAAGCTTAGAAAATGAAGTGCATCAAATGTCTTTAGATGGAAGAAAACAAAAATGCTACAGGTGTGGTAAATCCTCACACAATGCAAACGACTGCTGGTTCAGAGAAAAGACATGCAGGAAATGCCACAAACAAGGTCACCTAGAAAGGGTATGCAAATCAACCCAAATCGATACTCAAAAAGGAAAAACTGGAAAAGAAAAAGGCTTTAAATCTAAATCAAGGGTCAAAACAAATTCATTCAACCTTTATTTAGTCAGGTAAATCTTATTGAGCCTCGAGGGCTCATTTACGAAAGCGACCTGCTAAAAAAAATGAAATGCACAAAGTTACAGAACATCCTGACAACACAAACAGCAGTGAGGATGATGCTTAGAGCTGCATAACATAACCAAAGAAGACAGGGAAATAATATGGATCACGACTAAAGTGTCTGGAGTGACACTAAAGATGGAACTGGACAGGTTCAGCCTTGTTAGTGATCTCTGAAACCGATTATGACAGGCTGCTGTCTCACATTCCACTGAAAAAGACATCAGTGATGTTAAAAACCTACTGAAATATATTTCTATCAGTATTACACCTATTATGTTCACTTAAATTCCGCCATACAATGTGAAATGTGATACAAGGTGGAACCTTTTCCTTCCGGGCTTTGTTTTCAATAGGGAAGAGTTTTTCAGTTACACGCCTGCACCAATCAACAGCGCCGACACTTTTGTTTACATTGAAGCTGATAGTTTATTGGCAGAAAAGCTGGCTACGTGGTAGTGTAGGTGGTCCCAGGGCGGTCCCGAGGCAGTTCCAATGCGGTTCCAGGGTCCACGAGGCGATGACGACATCCGGGGGTATATAACGTAGCCCAGCTTTTGAAGACGTGTGTGTGGACTTTTGTGATCAGAGTGAGGTCTGTTTGCAGCTGCAAAATTTCTTCTTATATGTACAATAAACCTGCAAATAACGTGCACATTCGTTCCAGAGCTTCCTTCAACTTTTGAACCGTAACACTACAAGGTGAAAAAGTGTCACCAAAAGGGAAACTTAAAGTGGATGTGGTTTATGGTGACCAAACACACAAGCTAGAGCTCTATGTTTTGAAAACCAAAGGCCCAGTATTACTAGGGCGTGAATGGCTGAGAAAAATTCAACTTGACTGGCATGAAATAAAAGCCCTGAATATCTCAACAGACCTTAAGAGCTCTACCAGAGGGTTTGAGCAGAGATTGCTACAGTTATTGGAGGCTAATGCACACGTGTTTGAGAAAGGCATTGGTAAACTAAAACACCTAAAAGCAAAAATTGAACTGGACAAATATGCCAACCCAAGATTCCACAAGGCGCGCCTGGTGCCATATGCTTTACGTCCCAAGATAGATGCTGAACTGCAAAATTTGAAGACGTCTGGCATTCTTTCAAAGGTCGACTGGAGTGACTGGGCTACGCCCATTGTTCCGGTGATGAAGAAAGGAAAAGGTGAAGTGCGTATATGTGGGGACTTCAAAGTGAGCATCAACCCGGTGCTGCGCACGGTGCAGTACCCTCTTCCACGAATAGAGGACATCTTCTCATCCTTGGCTGGTGGGGAGAAGTTTTCAAAGATTGACTTGTCACAAGCCTATCTCCAGATGGAAGTGGAGGAGTCAAGCAAAAAGTTCCTAACCATCAACACTCATAAGGGACTTTACCAATACAATCGGCTTGTGTTTGGTGTTGCTTCAGCCCCAGCCATCTGGCAAAGGGCCATGGATCAGGTGCTCCAGGACATACCTGGAACACAATGCTACCTGGATGACATTATCATAACAGGAAAAGATGATGATGCTCACTTCCAAAATCTGAGCAAAGTACTCACCAGGCTGAATGAGTATGGCCTACGGGCAAAGAGAGAGAAATGTGAGTTTTTCAAAAGTGAAATCTCCTACTGCGGACATGTCATTGACAAACACGGCTTGCACAAGTCACAAGAGAAAATTGAGGCGGTGCTGAAAGCACCTAAACCTGAAAATGTGTCACAACTCAGATCGTACCTGGGTCTCGTCAACTATTACCACAAGTTTCTACCCAACCTTGCCTCAGTGCTGTATCCACTAAATGCGCTGTTACAGACAGGAGTGGAATGGCATTGGTCAGAAAAATGTGAAAAGGCCTTCACAGAAACAAAGAGACTAATAACATCTGACGAGCTACTTACCCACTATGATCCATCCAGACCCATCCGTCTAGCATGTGATGTATCCCCGTACGGCATCGGCGCAGTCCTGTCGCACACGTTGGATAATGGACTTGAACGCCCTATTGCATTCGCTTCAAGGTCCCTGTCAGGTGCCGAACGCAACTATGCACAGATAGACAAGGAGGCCCTTAGCCTAGTATGGGGGATCAAAAAGTTCCACCATTACCTCTATGGCCAAAGGTTCACCTTAGTGACTGATCATCAGCCCCTAGTGTCTATATTCAATCCACAAAAAGGAGTCCCAGTGATGTCAGCTGCGCGACTACAGAGATGGGCCCTGTTCTTAGGAGCACACTCATATGACATTGAGTTCAAGAGAACTAAACAACACTGCAATGCTGATGGTTTGTCACGCCTCCCCCTGTCAACATCTGTGGAGGAACCGTCGTCAACAGGTGACCCGGTAGAAATGTTTTACACAACACTGGTAGACCAGCTGCCAGTTACGAATGACATGATACGAAGAGAAACGAGGAATGACCCAACACTGTCCAAGGTGTACGACATAACAGTACAAGGCTGGCCTACCCATGGGAATACCTGTTTCCCAGAGTTTTCAGCAAGACGTGATCAACTGTCAGTTTGCCAGGGAACCTTGATGTGTGGATCACGTGTGGTGGTTCCCTCCAAGCTTCGCACCAGAGTGTTGGACAGTCTGCATGAGGCTCACGTAGGTACGGTGAAGATGAAAAGTCTGGCCCGTAGCTACGTTTGGTGGCCAGGAATAGATAAACAGATTGAGGACATCACCAAAACCTGTCCAGGGTGCCTGAGCGTTCAAAACGCACCGCCACCAGCTCCCCTACACCCATGGGAATGGCTGTCAGCACCCTGGCAGAGAGTGCACATCGATTTTGCTGGCCCGTTCATGAACTCTATGTTTCTTATAGCTGTGGACACTCACTCTAAGTGGCCAGAAGTAGTCCAAATGAACTCAACAACATCAGAAAAGACTATATCTGTTCTGAGAACCATCTTCGCCAGGTATGGCCTTCCTGAACAAATTGTGAGTGACAATGGCCCACAGTATACTTCTGAGGAATTCCAAGACTTCATGAAAAAGAATGGTATCAAGCATTTCAAGTCAGCACCTCACCATCCAGCAACAAACGGATTAGCAGAACGGTTCGTACAAACATTCAAAAAGTCCATAAAAGCAATGATGAAAGAAGACATCTCTCTTCAACACAAAATTGACAATTTCCTCTTTGTGTACCGCAACTCTGTCCATGCAACAACCAATCAGACACCTGCAATGCTGTTTATGAACAGACGGCTCAGATCTCGCATTGACCTTCTAAAGCCAAACCTGAGGAGAGAAGTGCAGAACAAACAGTTCAGCAGCTTTTCGGATGAACCGCCAAGAAGCTTCGACGTGGGACAGCAGGTTCTGGCACGTGACTACCGAGGGGAAAAGTGGACGCCTGGAAAGATCATCACTAGGAGCGGCCCTCTGATGTATGAGGTGGACACTGGAGACCATACCTGGAGACGCCATGTGGATCAGCTGTTAAATGCTCAACCAAAGACACCAGAGCAACCAGCACGTCCACCTGATCCTGGAACCAACTCTAACCTCAGCACAGTGACACCCACAGTTGCAAAGGAAGTGCCCCCTACCGAGAGCATGCCACAGGTTCCCAGGCGTAACCCTGAACGACTCAGGGTACCCCCGAAAAGATTAGACTTATGAGTTTCACTATGGGACTTGTGTGATATTAAAAAAAAGCAAGGTGTTTCAATGTTTGTCAACTGAATGACAAGTTGTGTTTAATGCATTGGCTATGTTGTATGTTATTTTAGTTACGTAGCATTGTTCTAAAAGGGGATGAGTGTAGTGTATACAGCTGAACTATTTACTTCAGCGGAACCACTCCCCTAGTTGCCGGGTTACCCCTCCGTCGGCGCATTGATTTGTGTGTGTAATGTTGAGACCAGTTGAAGACAAGTAAAGTCACGTTCTTTTTCCATAACCGAGTGGATTATTCTTTCATCTTTAAAATATACTATGTTGGAGTAAGGACACAAAAAAAATGTTTTTATTTAGTTACTTTAAAGACCTCTTACTTTTGACTTCAGACCACATTTCAGTTTTCTTGTACTGAAGCTTCAAAACACCTGAGGAGTGTCATAAAAATGTTAGCCATGTGCATCATCTCAGGGCAGCATGCAGAAAGATTTTAGCACAAAGGAAATAAACTGCACGTCTGTTCAGTAAAAGGTTTTAGGAACAGAAGAGTCTAAAACTAAAATTCTGATCAAAATGATTCACGTGATTCGTTCAGTTTGGTCGTTTTCCATAAGTCTGCAATAAAACCTCAAAGTGTGGCTGAAACAAAACACTTCCTGTTGGCTGAAAAGGAAAAATAAAGTATTTGGGGGATGTTGGAGAGTTTTGCAGTTGGGTTGCCACAGAGAGGTGCACTGAGTGGAGAAGATCTACATTCGTGAGGGTTGATATGTACCGGGTTTAACAGACGTGTAACTGACATTTTCAGGTAGAGAGACACAAAAAGACACACCTGTGCAACAAACCCAGCCCTCAGATCAGCTCACTCTGCTCACACACACTTCAACCAATGGCAGCTCCTGAAATGTACACCAGGGGGGGCTGTTTCAAGTTCAAATAGTTTTTTTTATCAAATACAGATTAATATAAGGTCAACAGAACAATTAAATGCTCAGGATGAGAATAACCAATTTGACTCACTAAAACAACAAAGAACAAACAAAAAAATATATAAATAAATTATATATAAATTATAGAAAGGAAAATAAGTGAGATTAAAACATTTCTGCATCTCTACTTGCAAGAGGCTTTGTTTTTATTCTCCAGATCAATACAGTGTTAAGAAATAGTAAAACACCACAAGTGATATTCAGTATATAAATTATTAATGTTTGATCATTTTTTATAAGCAAATTGAAATAAATGTAGCCATCAGAGTCCAGTAAAACACCACCAGTGACATTTAGTATATACAATTATTAATGTTTGATCGTTTTTTATAAGCAAATTAAAATCAGAGTCCAATACTGTACAATAACCTGCTGGCAACCTAACTCCACAAACAAACTCACCAGTTCCTGAGCTGAAGGCTTTTTTCCACAAACAGAGCCATCTAAAACTTTAGAGGCATATCAGTCAGGAATGGTAATATAATATTATAAGCATTAGATAAAGACGAGCATTAGCATGCTAGCTCCAAAAACAAACTCACCAGTTGCCACTTTTAGAATAAACAGTCAGCTAATGGCTTTTTCACAAACAGAGGCAGAGCCATCTAAAAGTTGAGAGGCATGTCAGTCAGAAATGGCAAATAGACATTAGATAAAGGGCTTTCAATGATTTAAAACTTACCTGCAGCCAGCCTGCTTGAGTCACTGACTGCACGGCACATTTCCCAGACCAAAAGAAATAAAAGACCGGAAGTACATGATTTGCAGGTAGAGCAACGGCGGCCACCACTAGAGGGCGCTAGGGGCGCCGCCCCTCCTTGGAACTGCAGCTCTTCACCATTTGAAGATTTAATTTTTTTTTAATAAAAATTAAATAATAAAATAAAAACATTTCGAAATGTATGCATATATGTTTTTAGTTGTGTATGATAAATATTTTATGAGTAATGATGAGTTGTTTGTTTCAAAAAACGTTTTCTGATTGTGACGTACTTCCGGTTCCCCGCTGGGCGCCGCCTACGGCTTTTCCATTGAATCTAATTATAACTAGTGCTAAGCGCATGCGCAGTTTATGTCCCATCTGTCCAAAATTATTGGACTGTTCAGGTCGCATTTTCCGTCGCCCGGAGGCTTGGACTCGTCTCGTGATCGTTGCGGTTCGCCAGCGTTTCCGGTTCGAGCCGAGGAGGGAGGGGGAGTGGGGGACCATCTCTGTTTACACAGTCAGAGCTGATCACACGCAACTAGCACGTTGAAACAGCAGTAATTATTAATGGTGCCTTTCTACACAGGTAAGCAAGTAATATTAAGTGAGTTTAATGAATCGCTAAGCGCACATGAGCAAAGTTTGAGCTGATGCGTGACGTGGTGTCGTGTGTGTGTTGCGGTCAGTCACACAGTAGCTAGCTACTAGCTGTGCTTATGTTGTGGTGTACTGTACAACATTATAAAAGTTGCTAGTTATAAACCCGAATGTCTGAAGACGACTCCTGTCTGTCCATCTTGTTCAGCTCATGAACCGTTTTACTCCTCAGAGTGTCTGTGTTAACTTACTTTTGTCTCGTTTCGTTTTGCAGCAGTTGCAAATTTTCTGATGAATAAATCTGAATGAATAAATAAACTTTAGTTTTAGTTTAGTTAAACTTTAGTTTCATTATAAGTTGTGCTGTTGTTTCAAAGACACTCTAAACTTAAATAAACCAAGTAGCAGAAAGATTTAGCATTAGTTTGAATTTTTCATGTTATGAAACAGTGATTATATAATTATTTGAATTTAATTTTAATATTATAAAGATCACTGTGGATGGAATGCAATTGAAATAACCTGGATATTATTATTTATGTTGTATTAAGAAAGTTAAAATGTGATTACATATGTGTACACAAAGCACTTCAAGCAATGTGGAAAATGCTAAAAAAAATACATAATTAATGTGCCTTCTGTACTTTCTTTACAGAAAAAAATCCACACAACACCTTCATCTCTACACACCAGCAGTGATTATTTCCAATCTACCACCTGTGTAACAGACAGGTGGTGTACAGAAGAAGATCCAAGATGTCCAGCTTAACCTTCATGCAGCAGGTGACTTCCCATATCCCAAAAGTGAGTATTTTCACTTGTGGTGTTTTACTATTTTTAACACTGTATTGATCTGGAGAATGAAAACAAAGTCTCTTGCAAGTTACTAGCTTATTAACATTGAAACATTTAAGGTACATTTATATGGTGAAATGTTATATATGCTAAGATGCATTAGGAGTCAACTCAGGACCTTTAATATTAGGAATATTTAAGAGAACTCTGGTACTAAAAAAATACAGTAGATTGATTCTATTTATTTGCTCTCTCCACTGCACACCTGTAGAAGGAGGTGAGGTCTGAACTTCTCAGACCAGCTCATCTCAGCCGTCTGAGGAAGTAGAGTCTCTGATGAACTTTCGTGATCAGGCTGGTGGTGTTGTTGCTCCAGCTGAGGTTATCGTTCATGTGTACCGTACACCTAAGTACTTGTAGCTGGAGACCACTTCCACTGCAGATCCTCCAATGTTCAGTGGGGTGTGGGGTTTGTTTGTTCCTTCTGAAGTCCACAATCATCTCCTTTGTCTTCTTCACGTTGATGTGAAGGTTATTGTCCTTGCAGGACCCAGAGCCTCTTTATCATAAAGTGGAAGAAAAGACCCTTAGACCAGTCTGGTGGGTGACCAACTTAAGGAGACTGATATCGGATTTTAGGTCACTTCAGTTTCTTTAACAACAAACATGAACATGGCTGGCTGTGAGGGGCAAACACATGACATATAGTAGCTAAAAGACAGATGCTTAAACTGCTAAGCTTCAGCAAAAAGAGGAAAATATTGATGAGTAGCAAAACACTAGCTAAAGTAGCATTTTTTTGCTGAAAGTATCAAAATGCTAGTTAAAAGTAGCAGAAAAGTAGCAGAACAGTAGCTAAAATCTCAACAAGATAAAAAAGAAAACAGATTTAAGAGAATAATGTTTAAGGGAAAGTTTCATATTTTGAAAGATATAAAACTAGCAACAAAAAAGTAAGCTGAAATTAGCACAAAATATGTAAAAAGAACAATAAAGTGGTCATAGTGTTATGATTTCAAAGGTTTACCCAGTTGGTAATGAGACCCAGAACGACACGAAGAGGTGCAAAAGTAACAGTGTTTATTATTTACAGTGCAAGTCTATATACTGTACACATATGCTGGTGAAGATTCTCAGTCGTCCAGGACATGATAAAATCAAAAAAGGCGTTCAATACAGGATCAACTGGACTTTATTTGTTGCAGAAAACGTTTCGACTTCTGTCCAGAAGTCTTTTTCAATTCTGAATGAATGGAAGCTGTGAGAACGAGAAGTTTTATACAAGCCACGCACCAACATATGAAATTGGAAACTGAAATAACACCACAAAATACCTAACATGCCCATTCTATTTAAATTGACAAAACAACACATCACACCTTAACAGAAGGGGGTTTGTAACACATACATGTAAATTGAAAGATCACACCTTAACAGTAGGAGGTTCCCTTGAGGTCTCTGGTAGAAGACACAAAACTGTATGTAAATTGACAAAAAACACCTCCCAAACAACAACAGAGGCTACTCAGAGAACTTTGTTAGTCTAATTTACAGACAAGACATCCCTGCTCCCATCCAGTGTAAAACGTTTCGGAATCAAATCCAAAACTGAGTTATAAGTCTTAGAAAGTTGAAATCTCAGACCTCCTCCTCTGTTAAGAGAAGGTTTTTCTCTCTTAACATACACAGCTTCCTTCACCCCCCTCTCAAACCATCTGTGCTCTCGGTCCAAAATTTGAACATTCTGGTCCTCAAATGAGTGACCCTTGTCCGTGAGGTGAACAGCTGAGTTTTGTCCAGAGGAGGTAGCTCTCCTATGTTGAGACATTCTTTTGTGGATAGGTTGCTTCGTTTCTCCGATGTAACGGTCTGAGCAGACTTCTGCAACAAATAAAGTCCAGTTGATCCTGTATTGAACGCCTTTTTTGATTTTACTGTACACATGTACAGGGATCTTCTGGATTTCCTAGAAGATGAAACAAACTGTCAGAAAGGCTCGACTATAAGGCTCTTTCAAGATGATTGATCTAGTTTTGTTTGTTATTTTACAGAGAAATCCTTAGTTCCTTGAGATGAATCCCAGAGGGCGAAATGAGGCAGGCAAGTGGTTGGAGGGCAAGACACGATGAGCAGAGAACTGAACCCAGGACCAAGATGGAAACGAGGACTGGAAACACAACAAAAAACAAGGTAAGTGTCTCTCAAAGTACTGTACTCAGAAACTGGCTAGAAGCATAAATACCATGAGTAGGCATCAATGCTCCAGCGAAGAGTAGGACTTGACTGCAGCCTTAAGTATAGGTGGAGCTCATCAGGTGGATCACAGTAAAATAGATCATTTTTCTTCCCCATAAATCAGTTATTTAAAATCTAATCTGGAATCATTCCTCCTTGTTAGACTTCAGTTGACCTGTTTAAGTTGGGCCCAAATTTGTTATTATCTTTTGATTTATTTTTCATTGAAATTTAATTATTTGTTAGTTTATTTTTGGAACTATTAAATTGAATTATTTGGTGGATTTTTGAACACCTTTGTCCTTATTTAAGTCTGGACCCTCACAATTCTATTTATGTTATGAACTTGTATTACTAAAATAATTATAACAGAATATGATAGAAGTTGTCTAACAATTGAAAAGTGGAAGCAGAACATTCCCATTCTCTTTTCACACTGATGCCTCAAACAAGGTGAAGATGAACCATGTTTTATTAATGATAGTTTTATACAAATGGATACACCTGATATATACAAATAAAAACATGAACAAACTTACTTTACAGTATACAAACATAATTATGCATACTTCTACACATGCTTAAAAATTTTTTATGGCGCCCCCCCATAAAAAAAAAATCACCAGC
>JBBPBX010034611.1:20998-32524 GCA_038048925.1 Garcialebias charrua
ATTCTGTTGTCAGTCCTGTTTTATCTGTTTGGTGGGGCAGCTGTGGCTGAGCAGTCGTCCTCGAGTGTGAGAGCTGAGGGTTCGATTCCACTAGCAGTCACATGTTGAAGTGTCCCTGGGCAAGACACTGAACCCCTCATTGCCTCTGATGTGTGTCCCATCAGTGTATGAATGTGATAAAGATCTGAGGTAGTCTCCAGATTCAGAGTACAGTATTTTCTGGTGTATAGGTCGCATTGTCCAATTATCACCAATAGATTGGAAAAATCCCTAGATAGGTTGCACTGTTGTATAGGTCACCTACGTTTAGCTCTGCTGCAAATGTCTGCCACAGGAGCGCACAGCAAGGCTTTTAAGAAGATTAACACTTAAAAACAATTATTTGTTTGATAAAAATTATAGCAAATATATGTCTGAGCTGAACTTTTCCTTAATAAATTAACGTAATTGTGAAATGAGCTGGATTTAAAAATTTGTTTCACCTAAAGTGATAACAAGCCATATATAGGTCGCACCTGAGTATAGGTCGCAGGCCTTGAAAAAACCATAAAAAGGTGCGACCTATACACCGGAAAATACGGTATCTTTGTAGAGATGTAGTGCTGTATGAATGTGTGTGTGGAGGTAAATGAGGGCACATATTGTGTAAGAGCTTCGAGTCTTTTGATCAGATTCAAAGATGCTATATACCGGTAAGTCCATTTACCATTAATCGTATTCTCAAATTATTTCAAGTTGCAGCAGACACTGATCAAAAACTGGTGATGTTGCACTAAACCTCAGTGTACGGTAAGTATTTCTGAAAAATGTCAAGACGAACTTAAGAACTTAGGATGTTAAAGGTATGTCAAGCTTTCCTGTTTTCAGTGTCTCATACTTTTTGTGCTCGTAAAAGTTGTAAAAAGTTACTTTTGCACAAACTTCTCACCAAAAGGATTTATTCTCTTAAAGGAAAAAGTTGCCTGAAAAGTTTCATTCCTAGTCTTCCTGTGCAGAATAACATCACAACAAACCAAAAAGGTCCAATTCTGAAAGAAAAATCTTTTTGAAGACAGTGAGACAAAAAAAAAAGCATATATAAAAAATAACTGTTTCTGACAAAGAATGTTGAGAACAGGTTGTTAATATTAAAGCAGGTAGCCCTCTGGCAGAACTTCACTGTACATTTATGAACTTTTGAATTAATGATGTGTCTGAGGCACACAAAAAAAGTTTTGAGGGTTTGGTGGAAAAGGGTGTCAGATGTTTGTGTGTCTATTTGGCTTATGAAGTCTTCTTTAGACATAAAGACAACTGAGTAGTACAGTATGCGTAATGTTCAAAAACTTGATCGTTTAACCAAATGAAGCTAAATTCGGCTCCATTAGTACTTTGTAGATTGTACCCCTTGAGCTGCGTGCCACCTCTGATCTGACTCTGTTCAAAACCAGACTGAAGACCCACTTGTTCAAAAAAGCTTTCAGTGTGTAACTTTTATTACTTTTGGTATTTTAGTATGTACCATTTTTTATTTCTATTGCCTTCTTTTATTACTGTTGTTTTTATTCTATTCTCACTGATTTATTGTTCCAGTTTATTCATCTTTTTATCCTGTTAAGCACCTTGGTCAATGCAAGGCATTGTAGGAAGGTGCTATACAAATAAAGTTTATTATTATTTATTATTATTGTCTAAAAATTTAAGTCAGTCCTCTGGATGGGTTCAAAAATGAACAAAATTGTAGAAACGTTTCGTCTTTTATCCGAAAGACTTCTTCAGTTCAGTCTGATGAGCTGTATTCAGCTCGGTCTTATAAATAGCACCTTCTCATAGTGGATCAACCAGTTTGCTGCTGACAGCTGAAACCAGCTGCTCACATGATTAAGGAGGACCATCAGCCTAACGATGGATCGTAGGAGTCACCAACCTTTTTGAAACTGAGAGCTACTTCGTGGGTACGGAGTCATACAAAGGGCACCAGTTTGTCAAACTCTTCGGAAATAACAAAGCGTAAATTGAAAAAAATGTATAATAAACATATTTTTAAGAACATATTTTTAAGATAGACATTTTAAAATATATATAAATACAAAAAAAGAATAACTGAATAAAATGACATTTTAAATGCAGCTTAGTAGTGAGTTGTGCTATTTTTAGAACAGGTCTGAGGGCACCTCAAATGGTCCTTGGGGGCACCCGGGTGCCCGCAGGCACCACGTTGGTGACCCCTGGTATAGACTGAGCTGAATAAGCTCATCAGACCGAAGAAGTCTTTCAGATGAAAGACAAAACATTTCTACGATTTTGTTTTGTTTTTTGAATGTCCAGAGGGATTTTTCTACCTGGATTATAGAGCATGCATCAGGACACTTTGGAGATTGTTTTTGATCCAACATAAAAGGTTAGTTCAGATCTTTTGAAATGAGATTCTGCTGAGAGGTCATGAACAATGAAAACCTTACCTGTTGTAGATAACCACTGAACAACATGAGTGGAGAAACAGTTATTTTAAGATGGCAGTAATTAACTTTAGCATTGGTTATGATCAAATTAGCTGTTAGCTCATCCATCCCATCCATCATCTTTACATGCTTCTTCCTTTTCACGTCATGGTGGTCATTGGTGCCCATATCCAGCAGTCACTGTGTGAGAGGCGGGGGACACCCTGGACAGGTCTCCAGTCCATCAAAAAGACACGAGACAAACAACCATTCACTCTTTCACTCACACCTAGGGACAATTTAGAGTTACCAGTCAGCCTAGAATGCCTGTTTTGGTCTGTGGAAGGAAACCAAAGTACCCAGAGAAAACCCAAGCATGCATGGAGAGAACATGGAAACTCTACCCCGAAAGGTCCCCAGCCAGGATTCAAACCAGCAACCATTTTACTGAGAGGTGACAGCTCTACCAACTACGCCCCACACTAATCCATCCATCCATTATCTTTTACCCGCTTCTTCCATTTTGGGTCACGGGGGGCGCCGGTGCCCATGTCCAGCAATCATGCAAGGGACGAGGTACACCCTGGACAGGTCTCCAGTTTTTCACAGAGACACATAGAGACAAACAATCATTCACTCTCTCACTCACACCTAGGGTCAATTTAGAGTTAACAATCAGTCTAACATGCATGTTTTTGGTCTGCGGAAACCGGAGTACCCAGAGGAAACCCATGCATGCACGGGGAGAACATGCAAACTCCACCCAGAAAGGCCCCCTGACCAGGATTTGAACCGGCAACCTTCTCGCTGAGAGGCAGCAGCTCTACCAGTTGCGCCACCGTGCTGCCCACTCATCCATCCAGTAAGAAATAAATTCAGTTTCTCCAAACTGAGGGAACTCAATAAGCTGTGCACAACAGGTGAATTACTACTACAGTACATAACTTTGTAGCATTTTAGATAATATCTAAAACTATCTAGGCAGTGTTGACCTGAGTAGGGTTGAAAGGGAGCTGTGGTGAGAATGGACAATAAAGCTGCATTTGACTATAAGGAACTATTGGTAACAGGCAGCATGGTGGTGCAGTTGGTAAAGTTGTTGCCTCTCAGCGAGAAGGTCGCCGGATCAAATCCCGGCTGGGGACTTTTCTGGGTGGAGTTTGCATGTTCTCTCCATGTATGTGTGGGTTTTCTCCGGGTACTCCGGTTTCATCCCACAGACCAAAAACATGCATGTTAGGCTGATTGGTGACTGTAAATTGTCCCTAGGTGTGAGTGAGAGAGTGAATGGTTGTTTGTCTCAATGTGTCCCTGTGATGGACTGGAGACCTAGGGTGTCCCCCACCTCTTGCACAGTGATGGCTGGACATAAGCAACAGTGACCCCCGAGACTTGAAAAGGAAGAAGCAGGTAAAGATAATGGATGAACTATGGGTAACCTTTTGATAGAGCATCATTTAAAAAAGACCATTCCATTTTTTATTAGTTAATTTAGAATTCTTTCACACCAGAAGGACATTTTTTTTAAATGTTTTTTTTTTTTATACCTGAAAAACAATGAAAAGGGGGCCCTGGTGTGGCTAGTGGAAGACTTCTGCACTTTTCTCAATACTATTTTTTGTGACTGATGTCACCACTCAAAGTAATAAGACTACCTTCACACGGGGCCTCATGTATCATACACTCATCAAGAGTTTGTGGTTTTCATACTGAAAGTTGGCGTGGGGACAAAATGGGAAAATCATAAATCGGGACAGACGAGAAACCGAGCACACATGAGACATCTCCCCTCGTGCATCCAGG
The DNA here is from genome assembly GCA_038048925.1 of Garcialebias charrua. Taxonomy (NCBI): domain Eukaryota; kingdom Metazoa; phylum Chordata; class Actinopteri; order Cyprinodontiformes; family Rivulidae; genus Garcialebias; species Garcialebias charrua. The sequence continues at coordinate 25,222 of JBBPBX010034611.1, forward strand.
CGACTAAATTATTTTTATTATTTTTATTTGCTATGCATGTTTTGTCCAGTGTTTGCATTTGATCTTGTCACTTCATGCCCACTCAGGTGCAGAGTTGCACTTTTGGAACAAAAATGATGAGCTGAAAGTAAACAAACTTGAGTATCCATTCCGTCATGTTACTATCAATATCCAGCGCGTTGGTGTGCCATCACTGGGAGTGTTGTTGTGAATTCTCAGTCAGCATTATCACTGTCATTATGAGAAATTTAAAATGTTAAAAAATTAAAATGAGCTTCAGGACTTTTGTTCAGTAATTGAAGACTGGTACGTTGGTATCAATATTATCAACATTTGGATTGATGTGCAACATACCTATAACTCAGTGGTGTAAAAGTTGGATGAAATGTGACATTACAGTTCAGACTGAGGTTGTTTAGAAAAATAAATACATATAGATGTGTAAAATACCTTGGTTGAATTTTGGGGGGGAAAAGTCAGATTTGTCATGTTCAAATAAATAAATAAAAATACAATATGGGTCTCATATGAGCAATAAATCTAATTTGAATCACTTGTGCTTGCTGTGTGAATGTAGCTCCCGTACTCTAACAAGCTATGACTTTTTGGAGGAACACTTTGAAAATAATGGCACTATTTCTTTAACACATTTCTCAAACTATGAGGCGTGCCCGCTTAATGTTTTTTCTCCCCGAGCCAAAACATGTAGCAGGTGGAACTAACGTTGCAACGTCTTGTTACAGCTTGAACCTATTTTAGCTATGCACAAAACAACAAACCAACCAACAACAACAACAACAAACTAGTTAAAAAAAAACTACTATGTTTGTTCTAACAATATTAAGTCAGGTCCTCTGGACAGATTAAAAAATAAAAAATAACTAAAAATTGTTGAAACGTTTTGTCTTTCATCCAAAAGACTTTCTCAGTTCAAGGAGCCACAAACTCAGTCTTATAAGTAGCACAACCAGTTTGATGGCGATAAGATGGTTTCTAGGGTCCGCCCTCTCCCCCGCCAACTCGTCTGAGGCAGCCATGGTCAAAGTGTCCTGATGCATACTCAATAATCCAGGTAGAAAAATCCAAAAAGTTAAGTCTTGTCCTCTGGACATTCAAAAAACTAAACTAAACAAAAAATTGTAGAAACGTTTCGTCTTTTGTCCGAAAGACTTCTTCAGTCTGAGGTGCTGTGTTCAGCTCAGTCTTATAAATAGCACCTTCTCGTAGTGGATCAACCAGTTTGCTGCTGACAGCCAAAACCAGCTGCTCACATGATTAAGGAGGACCATCAGCCTAACGATGGATCATTAGCACCCTGATGGTTGTTTGCTACTTCACAGAGGGCTGAGTGATACTAGCAATAACAGCATTGTAAGAGGGGGACAGTTGAACCCGGAGGCCTCCACCTCTGTTTAATGATGGACGGTTTCTTTTCACAAAGATGGCCTCCTTTACTCCTCTCTCAAACCATTGTTCCTCTCTATCAAGGATGTGAACATCTTCATCCCTGAAAGAGTGACCTCTGACCTGGAGATGAGTGTAGACCACAGAGTCCTGACCTGATGATGTTGATCTTCTGTGCTGGGCCATCCTTTTGGCCAGTGGCTGTTTAGTTTCCCCGATGTAAGACTGATCACCCTCCTGACACTGAACAGCATACACAATATTACTCTGTTTGTGCCGGGGGACTGGATCTTTGGGATGAACCAGTCTTTGCCGTAATGTATTTTGGGGTTTAAAAGCCACTGGGACGTTGTGTTTAGAAAATAAACGTCTCAATTTCTCTGAAACTCCCGCAACATATGGAACAACCACTGGTCTGGGTTCTTCCTTTTCACCTGATGGCTGGCTGGAGTATTGTTTGGGGTTCTTCTCTGCTTTCAGGAAGGCCAAGTTAGGCCAAAGTGGTTCAAAACATGAAAGTTCATGTTCAATAATCCAGGTAAAAAAAATCCACAATTTCTTTGTGATGAAACGTGCGGGGGACTGATGAAGTCTATGAAAGACAAAACATTTCAACACAAAGAAATCATCCAGAGGACTTTTTTTTTCTTCTTCTTTCGGCTCTTCGTCAGGGGTCATCACCACAGCGAACTAGTCGCACGAAGACTTGACAATTGTTTTTTACGCCGGATGCCCTTCCTGACACAACCACAGACCACCGAGCTACCACAGCCCTCTGTAGCCGTTTTCGCACTGTACAGCCTTTCCCGGCCCAGCCCGGCCCGACCCGGCTTCTAACCCGGGTTCGTCTTGTTCGCATTTGCCTTTTCGGGCCGGCGTCAGCCCAAGTTTTAGAACCCGACGACCGAGGTTCTAAGCGGGCCGAGCTCCCGGGCCCAGTTTGACGTCATGTACTGCTCATCATTTGGTTCGTTGTTTGCAGCAGGGGCGGGACTACTGCATGTTGAGTCATCAACTGCGACTTCATCGTTCTAACAACAACCTCCATTTTACGTTAGGGAAACATGTCTACCTCCCAAGCCCCCGTTGCGTGGTCTAACGATGAAGTCAGCTTCTTTTTAAACTACATAGCAGACGAGCGTGTACAGAGGGAGCTGGACAGCAGCACACGCAATGAGAAAGTTTTTAAGCATGCGTCGGAGCATGGGCGTAGCCAGGATTTTATGAGGGGCGGCTCGTTTAAAGGAAAAGTGGACCTGGAAATAGCAACACGCCTCGGTGGTGCACTGGAAGCGCGTTGGGTTGCCACTCCAAACTTTATCTCGACTCTGGTTCGATCCTCACTTGGTTGAACTTATTTTACGTTTGTCTTTTATTGGATAAAAAAAAAGGAGTTTGTGATGTGGTTAACACAAACTCCTTTTCTTTATCCAATAAAAGACAAACGTAAAATAAGTTTAACCAAGTGAGGAAATGGCATTGGCTAAGAACTCCCCACCCACTTCAAGGCGGCTCTCCGCACAATGCAAAATGAGCGGGGGCGGGCCAGGCTGGGCTCGGGGCCAACCCGGGACGAGCTGGGCCGGGGACTCGGGGAGGGCTGTGCAGTGCGAAAACGGCTTGTGTGGAGCAGAGAGCTGATATCTAAGGTTCCCGGGGAGCAGATGGTGTGGGTTAAGGACCTTGCTCAAGGGCCCAGAGTGGGACAGATGAGGGTGGAGACAGTTGTGACTGCTTCACTTATCCCACCCACATTTTTTGATGTTGTTGGTACCGGGGCTTGAACCGGCGATCTTCCAATCACAAACGCACCTTCTTAACCTCTGCGCCACCACTCCCACACTGTTTAGAAAATAAACGTCTCAATTTCTCTGAAACTCCCGCAACATACGGAACAACCACTGGTCTGGGTTCTTCCTTTTCACCTGATGGCTGGCTGGAGTATTGTTTGGGGTTCTTCTCTGCTTTCAGGAAGGCCAAGTTAGGTCAAAGTGTTTCAAAACAGGATACACAACATTTCTCTGTTTGTGTCCAGAGGACTTGACTTAACTTTATTGGATTTTTTTTTACCTGGATTATTGAGCATGAATCAGGATCTTTGTTATTTTTATCTTGAACAGACCATTGTGACTTTCCTTCCCTCCATTGATTACGGTGACATTATCTACATGAATGCTCCTATAAGCACCCTACGGATGTTGTCTATCATGGTGCACTAAGATTCATAACTGGCTGTGATTATCGTACCCACCACTGCACCCTGTATTCACTGGTTAACTGGACATCATTAACCTCACGCAGACTTTTCCATTGGTACACTTTCATCTTTAAATCACTTCTTGGTCTGCTGCCCTCATACATCTCCTCCTACATGTCTTTGTGTGAGTGCAGTTACAGCGTGCGCTCTCAGGACATGATCACCTGCAGTGTTCCGTCAGTGAGGACTGAACTTGGAAAAAGGGCCTTCTCCTCCCTTACCAAAAAGTAGTATATGCAAGTATACTTAAAGTACACTAATTTTAAACTAAAAAAATAAGAGTATACTTTCAGTTTACTTTTTAGGTACTTATCAAAAGTATACTTAGCCAAGTTTATTTTACACAATACTTGACTTATACTAAAAATAAACTAAAAGTCTAAGTATACTTAATCTATACTTCTGTTTAAACTTTTGGCCAAGATATTTTACACAAAGTATTTTCACACTGGTTTATTTTTAGTACTTCTGTTTTAAACGTTTTGTCAGTTTTTTTTATATTGTTGTATATACTGTATATATATATATATATATATATATATATATATAGTATATTGTTATTATTATTATTGAGCATGCATCAGGGTATTATTATTATCATCATTATTATCCAGGCGTACGTGAAACGTGAAGTACTGCTTTCTGCCATTTTTCTGTTGTGGTCTTCATGCGTTATGACTGGATTGGGGGTAGAACGTGATCATATACGTTCCAACCAATCAACGCCACTCTTGCTTGTCAGGTTGCATGTGAACTTTGTCCTAACCAATCAACGCCACTCTTGTTTATCGCAGGAAGTATCATGTGATCATATTCAACCAATCAACGCCTCTTGCTTCGCGCGCGCTTCGTTCAAATGTAGCCATTTCCTTTTCAACTGTTGGACAAGAAACTGTTGTTGTCTCGGAGCGCTCGTAAAACTTGCTTTTTATTAGACGTCGACTGGTCTGACTCTGGACGACGACTGGACATTCAGTTGGAAGTTGAAGGTACAGTAATCGGTTCTGTTTTGTTTATTTGCTAGCTGTTAGCTCTGTTCGCTTGAATGAACAAAACCTGTCGTTGCTAAAGCTACGGATGCTAAAACGCTTAGCTAAAACTGCAGCTGAGTGGACCATCTGGACCTGAGATGTGGAGCAGGTTCTGTGGACAGAACTCAGCAGAACCAACGTTTGAGAGGCTGCACTCAGAGTGGGAGACTCTGAAGAACGTTGCTGAGCTTCAAACAGACACAGAGTCCAGGAGAGAATTAGTTTCTACTTCCTGAACGTTTCTCCACTGCAGCCAGATGCTGGTCAGCTGAACATCTGCAGAAACAGGAGACATGTTTGTCCTCTCCTGTTCACTTCAGCTGTTCTGATGCTGGACACAATTAAAGGCCTGGCAGTCCTTGATATATAATATATATAATAATGCACGGCCCACCACCTTTCATCTTTCTTTTAGACTAAGATCAGATCAAGTTCGAGTCAAACCTGTAAAATAATGATTAATTAATTAATGTGTTTGTTTGTTTGTTTGCATTGTTTCTGTCCACTTCCTCAGCAGTTCGTGGTGGTAATGCACCACTACCAGTGTCGTGTAACAGGGTTGTTGTTTAATTAATTTGATCAAAATGTATCATATTTATAATATTTTTCTTGTTTAGCAGAAAAGTTTATCTAGTAGTTATTAGAAATGTTTCTTTTAATGTTTGTGGAAACTCCAGGTTCCTTTTGTTTGTGTAGTGACGACGCCCCGGGAGTTTGTACAACACATTTTACCCACTGTCTTACATTTGTAAATGTCTGTGTTGCAGATGTTTAAATTCATTCGCAAGCTGTGTGCGAAGAATTCATGCTGCCAACAGCCCTGCAGGGCTGTGAACAGGCTCGTGACTTTCCCTTTAAAGAAAAGGCAAACCCTTTACCAGGTAAGTGTTGGAAAATCATTCATGATTATTTTTGATACCTAATATTACAAGTGAGTATGGGGGAACCCAATATGGTGTCACCTCCTGATGAGAAACCTGCTAAGTTTTATTAATTTTATTAAGAATGACTTTCCCACAGACCAAATTGGTATTGGTAACTCTAAATTGTCCCTAGGTGTGAGTGAGAGAGTGAATGGTTGTTTGTCTCGTTTGTCTCTATATGTGGCCCTGTGATGGACTTGCGACCTGTCCAGGGTGCACCCCGCACCTTGCACTGTGATTGCTGGATATGGGCACCGGCGACCCCCGTGACCCAAAATGGAAGAAACGGGTAAAGATGATGGATGGATGGATGGATGGACTTTCCCAGTAGCCCAACAGCACATGACTTCTTGTCCAATATGTCTCTGATCATTAGCATAACACAGTATTTATGTTAGCTCTATTTGTTTGGCAGGAAGAAAGCTGAACATTGGCTTCACCACCAGGGCTAAGCTGAACAAGTTGCTAGATGATGGAGAATATGGAAAGATAAGGTAAAGCTTATTTTTTAACACCAAGAACACAGTAGAAATAGCCTCTCAATTATTACTGATACCTCTGACCACTTGAGGAATTCCACCTGTTCCCAGCTTTTTGTGTGAAGAACACACAGTTCAAAACACTTAAAATTCAATTGTTTTCTACTCTTCTTAACATTTAGGCTCTGTATTTATATGTTTTGTTGCTGTTTTGCTGTTGATATGTACATTTTCTGCTAAACCCACTGGAAAATGAAGAATGTCTCTAACTTTTCTCTTGTCATTTTTGACTAAACCTACATCATAAAATGCTCTTCATACAATGTAACAGTTAAAACACAGTCAAAAAGGTGGTAAATACTAACATTTATGGAGGACTTACTGACATTATTAGAAATAAAAGCAGAAATACATAAATAGACCATTAAATGAATATATGAACTTAAAGTTTTAAAGTTTAGTTTAAAACAAAGCAAACAGGAAAACACCTGTGCTTTTGTTTTAAACTAGCCTGGTTGATACCAGACCCATGTCCTTCACTTCGCTTTGGACTAGGGTCTGGCATCTCTGCCATAGACAACGATTTCTCCTGGAGATTTTTGAATGGACCAATCAGAGAACAGGAGGCAGAGTTTTGTTAGTTTAGCCTGACGAGGTCCAGGCTATCAGATAAATTGCTCAGAAACCACTCGGTGGATATTTTTTCTGCCACCAGTGTGTAATTATATGTCTTTAATTTACTGACTGTTGGCCTAGATGAAACATTTGAGATAAAATTCGATTTTTTATCATTTATTTTCGTAGCGCACCCGAGGCTGTTTGGAAAATATCAAACCGAAACTATTTAATATCCAGCAGATTTGACCATTTCGTGAATTGATTTAGGAACTGTTAAGCTCAGGAACACTTCTGATATAACGTCAGCTATGAACTATATTTTTTCTCAGCAGAGAAATAATAGTTTTTTACCTTGTTTTGATGAAAATTCGTTCGTGGCGGCAGCCATTTTGAATGACGACGTCAGTCGACATCGTTCAAAACTCCGCCTTCTGCTCTCTGATTGCTCAGGAACACTTCTGATATAACGTCAGCTATGAAATCTATTTTTTCTCAGCAGAGAAATAATAGTTTTTTACCTTGTTTTATTGAAAATTCCTTCGTGGCGGCAGCCATTTTGAATGACGACGTCAGTCGACGTCGTTCAAAACT